>PVLD010011742.1:0-63799 GCA_004027595.1 Dinomys branickii
AAAGCTGAGGGTAAGATCAAAAACACAAAGGAAGATAAGAAAAGAAGCTCAAATAGCAAACTGAAAAGAAAGCGAATCAGATGGGTGTAGGTAGGTAGATCAGTTCAATTAATATCAGAAAGACAGAGGGTATCCAGCTGACGCCTCTACAGTGTTTTCTTTGTAAATTAGGAGTGGATGAGAAAAGAGTTTGTAGTTGAATATTGGAGGGAAATAATGATGGTTAAAATGGTAAACAGTGAGGGAATATCCTGAGCAAAGATACATAGCCCTGGACTCACTGAACAGTAAGATACTTCTACCTGTGGCACTCATACCCTTCTCCAGTCCCTCCCTAGACCTTGTAATAATATTGCTCTTGGATTTTCCTGCCCTCTGCACACCTCCAACATCTGTCCTCCCCCAAGCCACCCTTGACCTTCCTAGAAATAGAGGCGTTTTGGAAGGGCTGTGTCAGTGGACTCCTCATGGATGGAATCACAGTCAGGTGATAAAATGGAGAGAATAACCTCTCTTCAATCTCACCGCAGAGGTCCCATCCCACTAGGACAGAAGGTTAACTGTCCCTTGTAAACAACCGTTAGTGCCTGAACTTTGGTGCTTGAACTTTGGAATGTATATCTAGCTGTTCAAAAACTTCTTTTTTTTGGGTCATGGAAGCTGCTAGATTAGTTTCCTTACAATCAAAATGCTAGTTTGTGTCCTACATCCCAACATAGCAAGTGTCTTGAAAGCACAAATCCTGTCTCATGCTCAGTGTATCTAACAACTGGTCTAGCACAGGCCTTGGATCGAGGAGCCATTCAAAACTTTCACTGATCATCACTTTAATTTGATTGATGAAGAGACAACTCACCCATGTGGTTAATGGGCCTGAGCAACTTGAAATCCTGTCTCCTCATATTTTTCTTTTTTCATAAGGATGTAGTACTAGCATAGTTAAAACATGATATGAACAGGTCAGCAGAAGCTGTCTCACTCCTAGTATGATCAGTAGAAGAGACTAAAGGCATTCTAACAATGCAGCATAGTTGGCAGTCTCTGTAAACATCCAAGGATATATCCCATCGGCTCAGCAGCCACAGCCATCATCCTATATATTGGCCAATACACAGTGTGTTCAGGGATGACTTTTCTTCACATTCTCTATCCAAATTCTCAACATAATATTAATCCCCACTTATTCTTCTGTATTACATTTACATTAGTAAGCAGAGAGAATTCTGGAGAACTCCAAATATAAAGATCTTTCTTCAGACCCAGCCGTCTTGTTAAGCAACTCATTTATTGCACAGTGAATTGCTTATGGCCACTTACCAGACACATGCAGTTGGTTCTTAATGAGCTAAATTAGACAAAGAGCTGCAATAGCCTGTGAGCACTCTCCAGAGGGTATTCTCTGGCTCATTCTCATTATGACTTAAAATTGTGAGTTAGCTGAAGAAACAGCAAATGTGCAATGTGTCTGCAAGAATAGAAAGGGGAAGATATTGGTGATATTCCATTACTTGGTAGGAAAGATAAGGTGTAGTCAGACATTAGCATAGACACCCTTCATTTTAAATCAAAAAAATCTATGATATATAATAGAATAAGTGATTGGATTTCATGCTATTTCTAATGTTCTTTGTTCCCCACCCACTAGGGTAGGTCTAACTTATTGATATGTTAGAAGCTGCTCTTCTTTCCCTGTGAAATGAAACTTATGTCCTAACTCTATGTGGCACAACTCCAAAATCTCTATTAACCTTGCCTTTTCTTCTATAACAGGGTCCCAGATGCCAAAATTTCTCAAACAATATTGCAATAAGATCCTGATTTCTGACTATCTTTAGAACAGTTCTCAAACAGAATAATTCAGTAAATTTAGTTGGCTATAGTCAGCAGTTTTTAGTAAAATAAAGTTAATGCACTGTAATTTGATTAAAATACATACAGGAGGATAGATGCCTTTATGTAAAATCTGTGCTCTAAAAGGTTATTCATTCACCGTGTAAAAAAAAAAATTTCTTACTAAAGTCACTGTTAAAGTTTTGGAGCTCTCTTTCTTCTCGAGAATCTCATTTGACATCAGCTCAGTACATTCATCGCTACATGCAAAACCTCCCCCCCCCAACCTTCACCTCATTTTCTTCAAATTTACTCATTTGACCTGTGATGCTATGATTCTCCATGTCACCCATTTTAATAACTTTGGAGTAACTTTAATGTCTCCTTCCCTTAACCTCCACCATACAATCTGTCCCAAAAGAGTTTTGACCCGGCATTTAGTTTTCCTTGGGTGAGAAATTTTAATCCACCTTCACAGTTATCCTTATTTCCCAGTATACTGACACCATTCTGTCTCAAATTCTCACAAAATCATGCCTGAATTATTACAATGAACTTTTAATTAACATTCATACTGCTAGTCTCTCTACTTTGATTAATACTAAAACTTTCCTCTCCTTCATATACTTTAATGGCTCCCCACTACATTTTAAATGAGTACCAAGACTCTTACCTTGGCATTCAAGTGGTCTGCAGCGTGATTCTGCTATTTTACAATGTTCCTGAAAGCAGTTCTGTCTGGCCCCACCATACACCTACTGCCTTACAAGACTGGCACAGAATGTGGTCAATAATATTTGTTGCATAAATAAGTAGATGATTGAAAAAATGAAAGAATATTCTCTGTGTAATCTGTTGTTTCTCTTTCACATATAAGTTCCCCCATTGTCTCAAGCATAGTTGTTGCAACATTCTTTGTAAATCAACAAAGTACAAAATACCTTACATGGTGAGAAGATGTATCAGGTACCGTGCCTGCATTCCCTTCCTCCCAGCATGCCACACCCATTTCTGAGCAACACGTCTGCTTGTTGCGCTGTCTGTCCGCTGCTCTATGTCTCTCCCACTCCTCTCATCTTGTCAGAACACATCTTTGGTTTTTCTCTCCTTCAGCCTTGCAGAGCTCTTTATTTCGAAGATCTCTCTTGGTTTTCATTCTTAGTCATATATCTTGAATTCATATGGTTTTACTACACTGTAATTGTTTGATAAGACTATTTGACCTATTCATTGTGTTTCTCACACAATACCAGTTCAGATTATACACATAGTAAATAGGCATTTAATCTGTGAATTAAATGAAATAAGTAAAAATTTTTCAAACTGATTGTATCATGAAAAAATAAAGGTGGTTATATATTTCTGGTTCATCTCTAACAAATTTTGAATTCACATAAGTAATCATATGCATTCCTTACAGATGGAGATTCTCCACAAATATTTTTGAGTGGATGAATGATAAAAAAAAAAAAATCTTCATCCAGCAAGGTACCCATCAACTTCTTTTTATTCTTGTTATTTTTTTATTTTTTATCTTTTTGAGACAGGGGCTTATGCAGTTCAGGCTGGCCTTGAACTCACAGTGATCTTCCTGCCTCAGGCTCCTGAGTCCTAGGATCTTACACATGCCCCACCACACCCGGCCATTAACTTCTTGATATTTATGAAAGTTTAGTAAAACATCCATGAGTTTGTTGTCCATGATGATTGTAAATAATAATAATAGAAATGTAACATTTGTTTACAAGGTTGCAAACAATGAAACCTCAAATACATTTACATTTGGCTAGAATTACACTAACCATACTGAAACATTTAGCACATACGGAGTAAAAGGACAACAGGAGCTATCTATTTACTCAGTGAATATTTCTAAATTACCTACAACATGCCATCCCCTGGCCCCTGCATCACCACTTTTACTGCTCTGAAAACCTTATTTCAGGGCAACTCATTATTATCCCATTTCACAATTTAAAGTAAGATTAAGTTAAGATAAAGTGAGATTAAATTAAATTAAACTGAGATTAAATGAATTGCCCAAGGTCAAATGTTAAGACCTACAAAGCAGAAATTATAAACTCAGGCGGTCTTGAGTCAGAACATTGGCCTGGATTAGATTCCCTCAGAGTACACAGAAAATAAAAATTAGGGTAGTCTTTCTCTAATAGTCCTCAAAAGTATAACACCAGCAAATCTGTCACCCCTGTAATTGGCCTGGACAACTTGGAGGAGGAGGGTGTGTTTGTTTGTCAGCAGTTGGCATGAAGGTACACCCTTTTCATCCTGTACCTTATTCTGTGTTCTGAAGCTGGTTCTCTAAGGGTCATGGGGGCCTTGGTTTACACTTTTCTGTAAAAAATCCCAGATAGTTACCAAAGGAGGTAGCAGAGCCAAAGAAGAGACACTGGCAACCACTTTGGGAATGCGATGCAAAAGTGTCTGACTTGAACACTGTTCAGCCATTAAGAATGAAATCCTCTTTTGAGACAACTTGGAAAGAACTGCAGATCATTTTATTAAGTGAAATAAAGTAGGCATAGACAAGTAGTGCACAATCTCCCTCATATGTGGAGTCTAAAACAGTTGATCATGAAAACTGAGAGTTAAATGATCATTACCAGGAGACAGAGAGGGTAGGTAGAAGGGAGGAATGGGGAAATATTGATCAGTCGGTACTGAGTTACAACCAAGAAATCCTGGTGCACTATTACACAACAGAGAGACTGTAGATAACAAAAACACACTCTGCATTTTTAAGGCAAGAACAAAGGATTTTAAAAGTTTTTGCCACAGAGAAATGTAAATGTTTGAGGAGATACATATGTTTACCCTGATTTAAACATTACACAATGTACATGTGTATGAAAACATAGCATGGTAGCGCTTTACTATATATAATTTTTAGGTTTTTGTATATCAGTTAAAAACAAATGTAACTGAAATTTATAAAAAAGTATCCATAACTGGGCCGGGGTTTAACTCAGGGGCACAATGCGTGCCTAACAAGAGCGAGGTCATGAGTTCAATACCTGGTACCAAAAAAAGGAAGTATCCATAACTAAAATTTCAGAGACTTTCACTATACATCCAAATTAGAATCTACTATTCCATATTTTTTTGCTATTTTAAAATTTTTATGCAAAGGTTTATTTTATAATATTTTAAGTAATATTTTAAACTAACACTTTGTTAATGCTAGAAGACATACCCATAGAATACTAAAAACAAATCCTTCTAAGCCGCACTATCTTGCTTCAGTCCTGAGGATTAGGCTTTAATTTTGTTTTTGCTTTAGTTTTACTGATGATTACCTTTCAAGCTAAGTAATTTAGATGAGACATCTGTGGAATTCGTTTGAAAACAGATGGCTTCTCAGATATAAAACTGCTGGATTGAGCAAAGTCAGAGTGGGCTGAATAGTAAATATTTTTTGGTGACCTGTTATGTGCCAGAAAAAACAAGTACTCATGGGACTGAGTATTCTTTTAGTAATAATTATCTAGATGTTTTCTCAATAAAATGTACCACCACTTCACAGAGCTACTGCTGCACATTTTTTATATTTTATGTTTATTCACTGAGTTCAATTAATAGCTGTCTAGTGTCTTGTTACATTTGCAGAGTCTGTTTTAATACTGCGTGTGATATTATCCTGCACTAATTAATGGCACTAGCATAAGGGTAGATTTTCCAAGTCTAAATGCCAGTTTTGTCTCTTGTTGGCTTGAGGGCACTGGGCAAAGCACTTCAACACTCTGAGCCTTTATTTTCTTTCCTGATAATGTAGGGTAATATTAACTCATATAGTGGTTGTAGGAGTTAGATTAGTTAACACAAGTTAGTTACAGTTTGTGGCACATGTTGACACTTAATGAGTTTTACCTGTCTACTATGAACAAAAGCAGGCCAGGACCAACATAGGGTCTTACTTTAGAAGAATTCTAACAGAATTGCATTTGCAGGTATAACTGCAAGAGTACCTAACTAACACAGCAAAGCAGCATGTGCCTATCCAAGCACTTCCTTCTTGTGCCTCAGGTTGTCCACCCAGGGGAAAAGTCTCTGGGCCCAAGTGATCAGAGATGTGACTTAATCTAGGTTTTATAAAATGAATGCCACCTGGATATTTTACTATCCTCATTTTTCAAATCAATTCAGTTTTAAGAGAATAGAACAGAATCTTTTTATTGGAAAAGTTCTTAAAGATAGTTGGTTCCATGCCCTTTGTTTTAAAAATAAGAACATAAAGACTAATTAGAAAAACAATGAAAAATATTCTTTGCTGGCTTATTATGTGCCGGCCCCTGTTCCAGGTGCTGGAGATTCACCACAGTATAAAACTTGTACATTCCTTGACCTGAAGGAACTTACATTCCAGTGGGAAAGTAGAAAATAAGTAAGTTTCATGTACTTAAATGATGCTGATAAAATCAAGTGCTGTGAGTGTGGTACGGAAAAGCTGTGGCAGAGAAGAGCTGTCTCAGGAACTGACACTTCAGATCTGATCCTGGTGATCACAGAGAAGGTAATGATGAAGCGAGCCTGGGACAGAGTGAGTGCAAGGACTCTGACTGAGAGGATGGAAAGAAGACCACAGCAACTCACGCGTGTGAAAACACGAGCAGGGCGGTGAGAGCCAGACTGAGGCAGAAGCTGGAGTCTTTGGGCTCAATAAGGAGGTAGAACTTAAGTCTGGTCGTTCGGCAAAGTTATGGGCCATTTCTTAAGAAGCAGCATGACAAGATCGATTAGATTTTTGAAAAACTATCAGAATGTAATGGACCACAGCGGGCAAGGGGAGAGGTCAGACAAGAGATAATACAACAGTGGTATAGCCCAGTGTCTGTGGTATAGCCCAGACAAGAGATGCTAATGGTCCAGATCAGGTTTATAACAAAGGAAATGGTGAGCAGTGGTCAGATTCTGAATGTCTGGGGACTAGAGCTGTCAGCAACGACTAACAAATGAGATGTGAAGTGCAACGAGAAAAATAAACAGTGCTAACTGTTAGGTTTTTAATTAAATGACTGAAAGAAAGCTGGGGCGTGGCAGATAGGAAGGGGTAGGTGCTAGGATAAACATTAAATTAAAAGAGACAATTAATAATTCCTTTTGGTCTTTTTTTATTTTAAAAGTAAAAGAACAAAAACACTAAGAAACCTACACACAGTAGCACAAGATCAGTACAAAAACCGAACTACAGATAAGGTGGCAGGGGATCGACAATGGTTGCTGTATTACACGTTGGTAGTTTCAAAGTGTATACTCAGGACAATACAAATAGACATACAAGGTTGATCAGACAACTAATCACTGATTGTTTCCCACTTCAATATGACATGAAACAACAGTGCAGCCATGTCAGCCATCCCGCACATACATACATACCTACTCAGCTATCCCCCTCTTCCTCCTTTCCTTCCCTTCATCCCGATTGCTCTCTACCCTTGAGCAGTCTCCCTTCATCCCTCCCGATCTGTATTCTCACCTCCAGGTTCCTACACCAATGATACTATATGCTGTTTGCGCATGCACATCTGGTTTACCTCACTTATGAGTATGGTCTGGTCTTCTTATACCAGCTCCCCTGATTGGAATGTTAGGACTCTAAAGTATAGGAGTATAGGAATACTGAGATTCCTCAGGATAGGAATCTAAAACTCTAGAAAATTTCTGTCTGTGGGTAAAAATTTGAAAAAATTGCATATGTAGTTGAAGTCACAGATTCAAATAAGATCATCAGAACTTATACCAGAAAGAGTATAGATGGGGAAAGTTGAATAGCAGTGGTGAAATCATTGACACTATAATATTTAGAAGTCTAAGGGTAGGGGAGGAGCCAGAGAAGGCCAGTGAACAGGAACCTCTGTGAAATAAGAAGTTAGGCAGGAGCATGCAAGGTGTAGAAGTCTAGGAAAGAAAACGGATACACAAGCATTGTGATGTTGCTGGTTAATAGTGGAGTTACAATATGTATTGTAACCCTTTAAGTAACTTATATGCACCATGGGAACAGCAGAGATCTTAAATTCATAGTGATGTTATCTCTGTATTACCAACACTAATTAATGGAACTAAATATATTGAAACATATGGTGTGACTATTACTGATTGATTATACATACATGCAATACAATGAAATACAAATTTACCTTGTTAAGAAAGAATAAGAATGTCATATAAATATATAAGAAAATGTTCAACATCATTAGTCATTCAAGAAATGCAAATTAAAACAACACTTATATTCCATCTCACCCCATAAAGAATGGCTATCATTAAGAAATCAACCAATAACAAATGCTGGAGGGAACCTGGTGAAAAAGGAACACTTCTCCACTGTTGGTGGGAGTGTAGACTGGTGAAACCACTGTAGAAATCAGTTTGGAGATTCCCCAATAAACTAGGATTAGAGGTCCAATTCAACCCAGCTATTTCCCTTCTGGGTATTTTTCTAGAAGCTGGAAACATCATTATCACAGCAATATATTTGCACCCATGTGCAGCACAATTTGTAATGGCTAAATCATGGAAGTAACCCAAATGCTCATCAACTAAGGATTGGATAAAAACAGTTGCAGTATTTTTCTATAATGGAATATTACTCAGCTATAAAGAAGGATAAACTTGATGCTTTCATAAGTAAATGGTCACAACTAGGGACCATATGCATAAGTGAAATAAATCAGACCCACATGTGTAAACATATTGTCTCACTAGTGTAAGAATCTGAAGAGTGAATACAATCTAAAGGGTACAATAGATATTATGAAAGGGAAAGATATTGCTCAAAGGAAGGAACAACTGGGATGAGAGAAAAGAGAAAAGAAAGAAGGGAAAATATGTATACAGGTATACAACAGGATAGCTAAGATAGTTGTACAACTGATTTCTATTACTTTATTGAAGGGAACAGTTAATGTTTATTTTTTTTATCAATCCTACATGCCTATATTTGTTTATCTGAGTAGCCACTTTGAACATATGAATATGTAATACAACAACCATTGTTAATTTTTTATCACTTTGCCTGAAAATATGTATTGCTTGTATTGTGTTGGTGTTATTTGTAAATGTCTGTGTCCCTGCTAGTATGTTTTTGTTCTTTTCTTTAAAATAAAAAAATTGAAAAGAAAGACTATAAGCTTCCATTTTTGCTTGTTTATAGTCCTCTTGAGTTCTGTGCAATATCACTTGGTTATCCTCATGATGAATTACTGATTAATCATGTCACACTAACCAATGACATAATTACATAATTAATGACATAACATCTATCATCTATCATGGTGACCATACCTGTATATCCTGACCCAAAGCTTAAATAATAGTGAGTACAGAATGAGATATATTTATAGTGGACAAGGACAAAGAAAATTCAATAATCTTTTCTGGGAGTTTGCACTGTATTTGAAATTTTATGTTCCTATGAAACATGCAAAAAACCTGCATGGGCATATTAACTCTGTGGAAAGATTTTATAAATTAAAAGCAAAGATAGACCCTAAAAATCTGTAATACAAAAAAAGTATCATGAGTGCCAGAGTTATATGCAATATGTGCTGTCATTCATTCTTAGTAGATCAAAATTTTGATATATAAAATTATTCAATAACTTAAATTTCAAAATCACCTATAACCATATTAGTGTTTTTGTACACAAAATAATTCTGAAGAAATATTTTGATAGATTAATGACTAGATTCAGTTAAACATTATAGAAGTATATCAGCTCATCTACCACTGAAGCCCACTAACCTTATGTTTAACCATAACCCTTTACCACAGATAATTTGCAAAGTCTAGGTGGATAGCAAATACTCTCAAGCCTAATCAACAAAGAGTGAACTATGTCCACTGAAAAGTATACTCTGGGCAAATGAATTACAGAAAGTCTACACACTGAAAAGGACCTCCCAGGGACTAGCCTAGCTTTGGGAGAAGGAGAAATGCTGAGTCTGGTATTTGTCTGTCAACTGAGAAATGTCACAGGTCAACAAATGACTCCCGTCACCACACAGTGTGGGTGATAGCTGGAAGCTCTGGAATGCTCCAGTGATAAACATGATAAAACAATTGCTCACTTAAATATGCCAATGATAGAATTGGGGAAAACACTAGAAATATATATTTTATTATTATATTTTACATGTTTTATTGAGCTCATTTTTAACATATCAGTGAACAGATATTTGTAAGGGACAATATGATAAAGTAAAACCGGAGAATATAGTGATAGTTTTCTATATAATACCTCTTCCAACGTGAAAAAAATCCTAAAACTTTGCAATGCATGCTATATTACTTTAAAAAATTAAAAAGACTTCAGATACACTAGACTTAGTTCAGAAATTCTTTTCCTGGCGAATCTCTGGTTAGCAGCCCATTTTGTGGAAGACCCTCACATTGCCACTTCCATGTTCAGAAAGCATGCAGTCTGCTTGATGTTATCATCGCCCCAGCATTTGCTAGTTTTAGCTATTGGACAAGTTAACCTTTTATGCTTTAATTTCCTCAACAATAAATTGGGAGCCATGAGTTCATTTTGAGGGTTGAGAGATTCAACACAACTGAAGTCAGTAGAAAATACCAGTTGCATAATAAAATGAAAATCTTTCCACTTCCACAGGTTCAACATAAAAATGAATCTGGCTTATAAAGATTTTCACTCTGGATGAATTTATTATCATTCACCTGTTTCATAGGAAAAGGAAGAGTAAAAGGGGCAGTGTGTATGCAAAAGTCATGTTTGTACAGGTCACTCTGCACACATGTGGGAGCAGAGCTCTCCCTATATCTGGTGCAATAGCTGCACTTGCTTGATGTCCCTTTGCAGGCACAGATGCGGACACACTTGGCGCAGCTCATAGGTCAGGAGTATCACCTCTTCTTGTAGAAGATGCATTTGTATTCTTTGAGCATGCACAAACTAACATAGATGCCTGAGCCACCAGTGGTATGGGAGTAGGTGAGGTCCATATCCATACCAAAACCTGTGCATAAATGTTCATAAAATCTTTATTCATAAACATCAAAAAAGTTGCACTAATCAAGATGTTCTTCATTTTATATTCCCACCCTCAGATTCTTACACCAGTGATACAATACAATGCTTGCACATGTACCTCTGATTTATTTCATTTATGAGTATGGTGTCTAATTGTGACCATTTGCCTACAAAGGCCCCAAATCTGTCCCTCTTTATAGCTGAGTAATGTTCCATTATATAAAAATGCCATAGTTTTTTAAACCAGCCCTCCGTGGATGGACATTTGGGTTGCTTCCACAATTTAGCTATTACAAATTGCGCTGCTATAAACATGGGTGCACATATATCAGAGTGATATGATGTTTTCAGATCTTCTGGGAAAATACCCAGAAGGGGAATAGCTGGTTTGAATGGAACCTCTAGACCTAGTTTGCTGAGAAATCTCCAAACTGCTCTCCACAGTGGTTGCACCAGTCTACAATCCCACCAGCAGTGTAAGTAGAGTCCCTATTTCTCCTCAGCCTCACCAGCATTTGTTATTGGATGATTTTTTTCATAGTGGCCATTCTTACTGGGGTGAGATGGAATCTCAGTGTTGTTTTTATTTGCATTTCTCGAATGACTAAGGATATGGAACATTTTCTCATGTATTTATTTGCCATTTGTATTTCTTTATCTGAGAAGTGTGCATTCATCTCAGATGCCCATTTCTGGATTGGGTCTTTGAATTTGGACAGGTACATGTTTTTTAATTCTTTGTATGTTCTAGATAGAAGACCTTTGTCTGAGAGACAGCCAGCTAGGACTTTTTCCCAATTTGTGGGTTTTCTTTTTACTCTGCTGGTGATTTCTTTAGATGTGCAAAAACTTTTCAGTAAAATGAGGTCCCAGTTATTGATTCTTTGAAGTGTTTCCCTTGCAGTTTCATTTTTGTTCATGAACTCTCTGCCTACTCCTATGTTTTCAAGATTTTTACCTACTTTCTCTTCCAATAGGTTTAGAGTTTCTGTTTTAATGTTGAGATCTGTGATCCATTTTGACCTGAGTTTGGTGCATGGTGATAGACTTGGGTCTATTTTCAGTTTTCGGCAAGAGACAAGCCAGTTTTTCCAGCACCATTTATTAAACAGGTCATCTTTTTTCCAGTGAGTTTGGTTGACCGCTTTGTGAAATATTAGGTGGCTGAGTGTGTTTTTTGTTGTGGTTGCATCTTCCAGTCTGTTCCATTGATCCTCAGGTCTGTTTTTTAGCCAGTACCAGGTTGATTTTATTACAGTAGCTTTGTAGTATAATTTCAGGTCAGGGATTGTGATTCCACCTGACTTGTCCTTGTTGCCCAGGATTGCTTTTGCTATTCTGGGTCTCTTCTGGTATGAAGGAAATCTGTTCAAAGGCAAAGAGCAGATGGGATGAGAGAAAGGAGAAAAGAAAGAGGCAAAAATGTATGTATGTTTGTACGTATATACATATGTGCAGGATGGCTAACATGGTTCTACTATTCTCTTATGTCACTTGATGGTAAGGAATAGTTGATGAATGGTTGTTTGATCAATCTTGTATGTCTATCTGTGTTTTCCTGAGCATACACTTTGAAGATGTCAATATGCAATGCAACAACTATTGTTGATTTCCTGTTGCTTTGTCTATAATTCAATTCTGATAATACTGTTATTGTGCTACTTTTTGTCTCTTTGTTAATGCTTTCTGCTTTTTTGTTTTGTTTTGTTTTTGTTGTTGTTGTTGTTGATGTAGTTCTTTTTCTTTCACACTTTAAAAAGAAAAATTATATTAAAAAAACGAAAAAGGAAGGAAGGGATAATTATCTATGTATGTAAGTAAGTATGTATGTATGTGCAGCATATCTAACATAGTTGTACTAAGGACTTAGGTCACTTTATTGTAAGGAATAGTTGATGAGTATTTGTTTGATCGGTTTTGCATGTCTATATCTGTGTTCCTGAATATACACTTCGAAGTTATCAATATGTAAAGCAGCAACCATTGTTGATTCCCTGTCACCTTGTCTGCAATTCAGTTTTGATTGTACTATTCTTGTGCTACTTTGTGTCTGTTTGTTAATATGTTTTTGTTTCTTTACTTTTAAAATCAAAGTAAAAAAAAAGATGTTCTTCAGTGGATGAATGGGTATATATTATATAAGACATCCAGACAAAAACATGTTATTCAGCACTAAAAAGAAATGGGCCAACAATCCATGCAAGCACAGGAGGAAATTTTAATACATATTATTAAGTTTAATAAACTTGTCTGAAAAAGTTACATACTGTATGACTCCAACTATATGACACTGTATGAAAAGCAGAACTATGGAAACACTAAAAAAGATCAGTGATTACCAAAAGTTAGTGGAGATGGAAAGATGACTGGGAAAAATAGAGGATTTTTAGAATAGTGGAACTATTCTATATCATACTATAATGGTGGATGCATGTAAGAAATCTGTCTAATCCCACAGGATATACATCACCAAGAATGAACCCTCATTAATGTAGACTGGATTTTGGGTGATAATGATGTGTCAATGTTGGGTTACTGGATATAAAAAATTGCCAGTATGATGGAAGATATTGATAATGGAAGACATAATGTAAGTGGATGCAACACAGAATCTGTACCTTCTGCTCAATTTTGTTGTCAACTTAAAATTTTTCTAAAAATAAAGTCCCTTTTAAAAAGCTAGGAAGGTTATATTCTTGCACAATTGTTTTATTTACAAAGCACACATAAATGCACTTCACACATGCTTACATGTATGACAATAAATTAAAATGAATTTTGCATTGAGCATTTATCTATATCTCCCTAAAATTTTAGCAAACACCAAGGGTTTTAAAATTCATGTTACATGAAAATACTCGAGATATCAAATAACTTATTTAACCTGACCACTTGAAATTCTTATTTCTCTTTTTTATTTCATTGTCAAGTATACTCATAGAATTTAATTATATGAACTAACATTATATATAATTAGTTACATATAAAAATCAGGTTGGATTTAAGATACATTACACTCTTATGAAGCATTGATTGTTGTAGTTAGTCATTCCCAAAATACTCATTGCCTGCTGTGTGCCAGGAATTATGCTAAAGGTTAAAGTAAAGTGCCTGTTACCAATAAACAATTGTTAAATAAGACCAACAGTAAATCCTCCAATGTGTGCATTTTAACATGGTTTTATAAATTCAGTGTGTTATGTATAATTCAGACATATGATTATATGACCAGAATTCTACAGTTTACAAAAATTTTGGGAAGTCAGAAGGGTTAGTAAAATTCCATTAATTTGAAAATTCTTAGGAATAGCTATTCAATTGGCCTTTTTAATTAAATGCCTCTCATGAAATTGAAAACAGATCATCTCATAGTCCACTGGGTTTGCATTATTCTTCAATCTTAATATACCATAAGTTATACATATAGCATCAATTTAATAAATTTAAGAAAGACAAAAAAGGGTAACATCAAAAAATGTATTGCAAGAGATTCTTGATTTTAGACATGTTACAATGGTAAAACATGTATGAATCTTAGATAAGAGAGCTATAACATTTTAAGGGTCACATTTTAAAATCAGTATTTATTTCCATCCAAAAGGCTTATTTGTATTATCACTTGAGTGCAAACAATACAAACCTAAACGGCCATCTTCCTTAGAAACTCAGAGAGTCGAGAGATGAGAAATGGTGGAGTAAGGTCTTCTGGCAAAACGTATCCACTCCAAGACCCGGAATTAAGACACCTCACCAAACAGCAACTTGGGAGAGGGCAAAAGAAATGTAGCTACAGGAGTCAAGAAAGAAATGAGAGGAATTCTAGAAACGACAAAGAAATAAGAAAGTGCAGAGTAAAAAATGAATTCTGAAATGCTTACTATGGCTCTTAGGGAGGAAGTCCTGTCTCACTAACCCCAAGACAGAGAAAAAAACAACAGACCGGCAGCACTGCCTCCAAAATGCCCATAGTTACTGCAAGCTGCAAATATAACATGGGTTTAACTCTGAAAGTAAACCCTTCTGTATGACAGGTTACAGTTTAGAGAAGAGATTCTTGCATGTGCCATACTTGGGAGTAACATAAGAAGCCATCTGGGGAAATAGTTTATTGTTTAAGACTGAGCTACTCCAGAAATCAGAAGTCACAGACAACTACACTTCAGGGTCTCCTGGAATCACCCCATCACAGTGCCTGAGTGCGATACGCCCACAAGGGACAGTCATGGGGAAGAGTCAGGATTGTGTTAAATCCACAGATTAATTTAAGCAACAATGTGTTCAAATTGTGAAGGACATGGTAGTTCCACCTCTGTGGTGAAACTATAAGCCGGTCATGTGGTTTTCTGAGGGGACTGAGTTTGAAAATGAAGACATTAAATCCAGCCAATCGCTTGGCTTCCCTCACTGTTTACTTCCAGTGCAGCACTCAGTGGTCCGCTTGTTTTTCATAACTGCCAATGTGACCAATTTGGAAACTTGCCTCATCCTGAGGTGCTTGGACAGAGAGTCATCTGGAGCAAAGGAAGCACATCACAAATGCACAGTCTGTAAACCTAGTTGAGATGGCAGTGACTTTGGGTGCACAGAAGGACACAAACACTAAGAACCACTAAAAAGAATACAACCCAAAGGCAAACACCACACCACTGACTAACCATGCCCAGTGAAAAAGGAGGGGCAAGACTCACGCTCACACAACAAAAACTGGGCATGGAAACAAAACAGGCCCTAGCTGTGACTCACTATCCCCCACCCACATCTAGTGTATTCCAACGTAAAAGGCCCTGGAAGGAAACCATTCACACAAATACTTCAAGGAGATTTTTTGGTACTTATTTCTCTTTTCCTTTGTTTTTGAATAGCAGTTGGTTTTGTTTCCTTTTTCCTATCTTATTTGGGGGGTGAGGGTATTTTTCTTTTCTTTTTCTTGTTTGCCTTTTCTGTTATTTTTACCTAAATCTCTTCATTTTCTTTTTTTAGTTTAATTTCTATCTCACTTTTTTCTCCTCTTTCTCACCATTTTCTTTATCTTGGCAATTTTATTTTTTTCATTTCCCCTTATCCACACTGTCTATTTTTATTACTATTGCTATTAAGATCTATTCATTTTTGTCTGTGTATTTCATTATGCTTCTATTGTTAAATGCTTTTCAAATGTTAATGGTGGGATAATTATTGCTTTTAGTAGATATTTACTGTATGTTAATATTTGATTTGTCTTTCTGTCTATGTTATTATTGCAGATCTCTTTTCTATTGTTAAGGATAATATAGTAGTAGCTATTATTCGTTTCTGTGGCATATAAATAACCAGTTTGTCTGATTCTATAATTATCGCCAATTTCTATTGTTAAGGTTGACATAGTTGTTGCTTTGTATGAATACCTGGTTTGTTTTTGTGGTTTCCTCTCTGAGAACTGGGGACTGCACCTAGAAGCAGGTTGGGCTTTAGTGACCCTCAAATACTACTAAATACATTGAAGCAGGGTATAAACACCAACCATAAGTAAACCCAAGGGCACATCAGAGGGAGACGGAATCCAACTAAAGAGAGTTCCACAATAGTGAGTTTCTCTGCCCTAGGTGATCTTCAACCCACAAGACAAAAACAATAAAAACATAAGAAAGCAAGGCAAAAAATGTCCCCTGAACTCTTAAATTTCCCAAAGCTAATCTCAGAGACACCAAAGCACAGGAAACTTTAGGCAATGAACTCAAAACCAAAATGCTCAAAATGTTTGAAGAGACATAAAAAAATATAAATAAATGCATAGAATGTTTAATGAGCTCAAAGAGGATTTAATTGAAAAGATAAAGAATTTTACCAATAAAATGTTCCACAAGTTTAAAGAAACAAGCGATAAACTAATAGAGTTATGCAAGATGATACAAGACATAAATAACTACTTTGGAGAAGAATTAGAAAGTACAAAAATAAAACAGACATAGATTATATAAAAAATTCAGTGCAAACCATGGGTAGATGGCTCGACTGATGTGAATATTGGAGTGTCAGCAATAAAAGACAAGGTAGGCCAGGTGTGGTTGTATACGCCTGAAATCTCAGCACTCAGGAGACTGAGGCAGGAGGACTGCTGGGAGTTTGAAGCCAGCCTGGGCTACAAAGTGTGTTCAAGGCCAGCGTGAAATGCAGAGTGAGGGCTGCAATTCAAACAGCTTTGGGAACTCCAGTGAGCTACTGCCACAGCCACACATGAACTTCAGAGCCAGACAAAAACCTGAACAGCTCTAGGGGCCTGGGGTCTACTCCTCGCCCCTCCCATCCACTCCTTTCCCCAGTGGAGCTGAGCTGCACCTTGGACAGCTTTGGGACTCTGGTGAGCTGCTCCCCCCCCCACACACACGAGCTTGGGAGCCAAAGGGAGCCCCAGACAACCTCAAGGGCCTTGGGTACTCCTCCCTGTCCCTGCCCCAAACACTCAGGGGAGCTAAGCTGAAACTCAGACAGCTTCAGGGGCCACAGTGACTGGGCACTTACCCTCCAACTGGTGTGGGAACCAGGCATGGTAGTGGCAAGGTATGGACCTCAGTGATCACAACTCACTCATTACTGCACCCCGGTGGAAACAGGGCTGAAATCTGGACAGCTTTGGGAATCCCCGAGCAGGAGTCAAACTGAGACACAGAAAACTGTGGGAGCATTGGGGATTGCACCCTGCCCCTACACATACACCATCAAGGGAGTCACACTGAGCACCGGGAACGTGTGGTCCTTGCCCCCCGGCTACCGCATCATCCCAGGAATGAGGCTGAGCTCCGAGGAACCTGGGCATCTATGAAAATGGCAAAGTGAAGGAGAAAAATGCAATCTCAGAGCTCCACCCACCGAGGAAACAACAAGGAGATACTGACACAGAGAAGCTTGAAAGTCATACACATGAAATTTCTGAAATGATAATAGCTGAAGTAAAGAAACAATTCCATCAGGCCATAGAAGACATCAGATCAGAAATAAACTCTCAGGTAAAACAAGAAATGACAACAAGAGTAAAAGAATTGTTTGCAACATCTAAAGAAGACATAGGAAAAAATAGAGCAGCATAATAAATTAATGGAAACCTTAAATCAACAGTATAGGAAAGAACTGGAATGCGTGAAACAGATTTAACCAGATATCCAGGAAATAAAACTTCCATCAAAAGCTGGCAATTGCTTGAACAAAGCTGAAGATACACATTCAGACCTTGAAGACAGCATAGCTCTAACTGACTGTGAAAGGAAGGATCTCTTAAAAATAACAAGGAACCGTAATAGGTGACTTAAACAACTCTTTGATGCAAAGAGACAGGTCAAATGGACTAAACCTCAGCAAAGACATAACAGATATGAACCAAATATGCGAACAAATGGACTTAGTAGATGTATACAGAGTGTTCCATCCAACAATACCAGAATATACATTTTTCTCAGGTGCACATGGGACTTTCTCTAAAATAGATCACATTCTAGCCCATAGACCATACCTATCTAAATGCAAAAGGATTGAAATTATCCCATGCATATTATCTGACCACAGTGCAATGAAATTGGAAATTAACGACAAAGGGAATTCCAAAAACTCTATAAACACATGGAAATTAGACAACAACCTCCTGAATAACCAATGGGTCACGGAAGAAATTAAAGAAGAAATTTAAAAATACCTACAAACAAATGAAAATACAAATACAACTTATAGGAATCTGTGGGATGCAATGAAAGCAGTCCTCAGGGGGAAATTTATACTCATGAACTCACACATAAAGAAAACAGAAAAAGAACAAATAAATAGCCTAATGTTGCACCTCAAACTTTTAGAGAAAGAAGAACAAGTCAAGCCCAAAGCCCAAAGAAGGAGGAGATTATAAAGCTTAGGGCAGAAATTAATGCAATTGAGACGAAGAAAACACTACAAAAAATAAGTAAATCAAAGACTTGGTTTTTGAAAGAGTAAATAAAATTGATAAACCTCTAGCCAATATTATCAAAAAAGGAAAGGAAAGAACTCAAATTCATGCAATAAGGAATGAAAAGGATGAAATCACTACAGATACTACAGAAATTCAAAAGATCATTAATATCTACTTTGAAAATCTTTACTCCAAGAGGATAGAAAACCCAGAAGAAATCGACAGATTCCTAGAAATGTATGAATTACCAAAGTTGAACCAGGAAGATAGAAAAACCCTGAACAACCCAATATCAATTGAGATTGAAAATGTCATTAAAAACTTACCAACAAAGAAAAGCCCAGGCCCTGATGGATTCACAACAAAATTTTATAAAACATTCAGTGAAGATTTAATGCCAACACTCCTCAAACTCTTCAATGAAATTGAAAAGGAAGCAATTCTCCCTAACTCATTTCTGGAGGCAAGTATTAGACTGATACCAAAACCGGAGGAGGATCTCACCAAGAAAAAGAACTATAGGCCAATCTCCCTAATGAACATAGATGCAAAGATACTCAATAAAATACTAGCAAATAGAATGCAGTGAATCATAAGGAAAATCATACACCATGACCAGGTTGGATTTATTCCAGGAATGCAGGAATCGTTCAATATTCGCAAATCAATTAGTGTAATATACCATATCAATAGAGCCAAAGACAAAAACCACATGATCATCTCAATAGGAGTGGAAAAAGCTTCCAATAAAGTCCAACATGCATCCATGTTAAAAACCCTAGAAAAAAATAGGAATAGATGGCCTCTACCTCAATCTAATCAAAGCCATCTATGACAAACCAACAGCCAACATCATACTAAATGGACAAAAATTGAAAGCTTTCACTTTAAAGTCAGGCACAAGGATGTTCACTGTCACCACTACTATTCAACATAGTTCCGGAAGCACTAGCCAGAGCAATTAGACAAGAGATAGAAATAAAAGGAATACTGATAGGAAAGGAAGAAGTAAAACTATTGCTATTTGCAGATGACATGATACTTTACATGGAAGACCCCAAAGATTCCACAAGAAGACTCCTTCAATTAATTGACAAATTCAGCAGAGTAGCTGGATACAAAGTCAACACGCAAAAATCAATAGCATTTCTATACACGAACAACAAACAGACTGAGAGAGAAATAAAGGAAACCATTACTTTTCCAATAGCATGCAAGAAATTGAAATATTTAGGAATCAATCTAACAAAAGAGGTAAAAGACTTATTCATTGAAAACTACAGTACTCTGAAAAAAGAGATGAAAGAGGATTTCAATAAATGGAAAAACATACCCTGTTCATGGTTAGGAAGAATCAACATTGTGAAAATGGCCATACTACCAAAATTGTTGTACAGATTCAATGAATTGCCATTAAACTACCTTCAGCATATCTATCAGATCTAGAGAAAACATGCCTTAAATTCATCTGGAACCAGAAGAGACCCAGAATAGCAAAAGCAATTCTGGGCAACAAGGACAAGTCAGGTGGAATCACAATCCCTGACCTGAAATTATACTGCAAAGCTATTGTAATAAAATCAATCTGGTACTGGCTGAAAAACAGACCTGAGGATCAATGGAACAGACTGGAAGATACAGCCACCACCACAAACACACTCAGCCACCTAATCTTTGACAAAAGGGTCAAACAAGCTCACTGGAAGAAAGATACCCTCTTCAATAAATGGTGCTGGAGAAACTGGCTTGCCACTTGCCGAAGACTGAAAATAGACCCAAGTGTATCACCATGCACCAAACTCAAGTCAAAGTGGATCACAGATCTCAATATTAAAACAGAAACACTAAACCTATTGGAAGAGAAAGTAGGTAAAAAGCTTGAAGACATAGGAGTAGGCAGAGAGTTCATGAACAAAAATCAATCTGCAAGGGAAACACTTCAAAGAATCGATAACTGGGACCTCATTTTACTGAAAAGTTTTTGCACATCTAAAGAAATCACCAGCAGAGTAAAAAGAAAACCCACAGATTGGGAAAAAATCCTAACTGGCTGTTCCTCGGACAAAGTCCTTCTGTCTAGAACATACAAAGAATTAAAAAACATGTACCTGTCCAAATTCAAAGACCCAATCCAGAAATGGGCATCTGAGATGAATACACACTTCTCAGATAAAGAAATACAAATGGCAAATAAATATATGAGAAAATGTTCAACATCATTAGTCATTTGAGAAATGTAAATAAAAACAACACTGAGATTTCATCTCACCCCAGTAAGATTGGCCAGCATCAAGAAATCATCCAGTAACAAATGCTGGCGAGGCTGTGGAGAAATAGGAATTCTGCTGCATGGCTGGTGGGAATGCAGACTGGTGAAAGCACTGTGGAGATCGGTTTGGAGATTCCTCAGCAAACTAGGTCTAGAGGTCTCACTCAACCCACCTATCCCCCTTCTGGGTATTTTCCCAGAAGATCTGAAAACATCATATCACCATGATATATGTGCACCCATGTTTATAGCAGCACAATTTGTAATAGCTAAATCGTGGAAGCAATCCAAATGTCCATCCAATGAGGAATGGAGTAAAAAACTGTGGCATTTTTACACAATGGAATATTATTCACCTATAAAGAAGGACAAGCTGGAGGCTTTTATAGGCAAATGGTCACGGTTAGAGACCATACTCATAAGTGAGGTAAATCAGATGTGCATGTGCAAACAGCATATTGTATCATTAGTGTACAAGCCTGGAGGTGGGAATGTAAACTGGGAGGTGTAAAGGGAGATTGCTCAAGGGTGGAGAGCAGTTGGGATAAAGGGAAGGAGGGGAGGAAGAAGGGGATGGCTCTGTAGGTATGTATTCATGTGCAGGATGACTGACATGGTTGCACTATTGTCTCATGTCGTATTGATGTAAGGAACAATCGATGATTAATTGTTTGATCAATCTTGTATGTCTATTTGTATTGTCCTGAGCATACACTTTGAAGTTATCAATGTGTAGTACAACAACCATTGTTGATCCCCTGCCACCTTATTTGTAGTTCAGTTTTTGTACTGTTCTTGTGCTGCTGTGTGTGTTTGTTGCTGTTTTTGTTCTTTTACTTTTAAAATAAAATTTAAAAAAAAGAAAGAAAGGAAACTCCTCAAAAGTAAAGAGCAAATGGTATGAGGGGAAGTAGAAAAGGAAGAATGGGTTAATTAGGTATGTATGTGTGTATGTGCAGGATGGCTAACATGGTTGTACTACTGACTTATGTAGCTGTATTGTAAGGAACAGTTAATGCTTAATTGTTTGATCAATCTTGCATGTCTATATGTCTTTTCCTGAGCATACATTTTGAAGTTATTAATATGTAATACAGCAACCATTGTTAATTCACTGTCACCTGGCCTGTAATTCAGTTTTTTGTTTGTTTGTTTGTTTGTTTGTTTGTTTGTTTTTTGAGGCAGGGTCTCACTATGCATTTTAGGCTGGCCTTGAGTTCACTTTGCAGCTCAGGCTGGTCTTGAACTTGTGACGATCCTCCTGCTTCAGCCTCACAAGTGCTGGGATTACAGGCGTGAGCCACCTTTCCTGGCTTGTAATTCACTTTGATTATACTATTCTTGGGCTACTTTGTAATTGGCTGTCTGTTTGTTAATATGTTTTTGCTCTTTTACATTTAAAATTTTTAAAAACCTATGGGACACAATGAAAGCAGTTCTAAGTGGGAGGTTTATAGCTGTAAATATATACATAAAAAGAATAGTGATCTCAAATAAGCAACTGAATGATGTATCTCAAGGTCTTAGAAGGACAAAAAAGGTCCTAGAAGGACAAGAACAATCCAAAAGTGAACCTAATAGAAGATAAGACATAAAAATCAGAGCAGAAATTAATGATCACATACATATACTAACAAAAAATTGAGAAAAAAGAAATTAATAGACAATGTTATCTGGAAAAAATCTAGTAAAATAGAGGTTTTGCTTCTCTAAATAACAATTATTGCAATTTAACAATTGCTATTAGAATTGGTCAGCTGATTTCAATACATGTGTTTTCTCATATATTCTATCAGTTCTGAATATGTATGAAAAGCATAGATCACTGGGCTGGAGACATAGCTCAGTGGCAGAGTGCTTGCCTACCATGCACAAAGCCCCAGGTTTGATCCCCAGAACCAAAAATAAATCATAGATAATGAAGCCAGATGTGGTGGCATACACCTATCACCCCAGAACTCTGGGAGCCTGAATCAGGATGATTCCAAGTTTTAGTCTAGCCTAGGAGACTTAGAATTGGGCAGAATAGAATATAGTACATAAGACCTGATTCATTAAATCTAATCACAATAATCCTTCCATACTAAATACCCTTTTAAAAGTTACAATAGATGAGATAATATAGAGTAGACCATTAAAATAGTCTTCCTAACTTTCACACTTTAACTTTCTGAATTACCACAGTAATGAGTTTCTGGGAAAAGCTATCAAAAACAGAAACCCTCAAACACAAACCCCCTTGAAATGAATCTGAGGCCAACATGGCCTCTCAGGTGACTATCCTGAATACAGTAAACACATAATAGGTACATGTGCAATGTGTCAGAAAATAAGTGAGGGACTCATTTCACATTCAACACCTCCAATTAAAATGTATGCCTCTGTACAATTATGAGATTGTGTATATGTGAGGTCTTTAGATGTGCTTGTAAATCATAAAAGCATAGAATATTTTATCTTCAACTACTCTTTCCTTTATCCATTTTTATTTTTAAAGGTAGATCTTTGTCAGTCATTGCAGATATGTCCTTCAACATGAGAGTGACATAAAGAGTAAACTCATGGAGTGTCAACAGGACACTCAATTAACCTCAGCAAATAACTAACAGATAACAAAACCTTTATAGAAAAATGGAAAATGCTTTGATACAAATGATCTCTGTAAGCAGTAGCTCTTCTTGCCCTAATACATGTATCACCACTGTACATATGTCATGGGTGGCAGTGTGCCAACTTCACATAATGACATGTATACATTACTTGAGGTTGTTTTCCTCTGTATTGCCCCAAGGAAGTCAAAGATCTTGGATCTCAGTTCAGTTCACTAGATCTTTGTAATTCAATATGGCTCAATAATTTCATGATCCTGCTGAGTTTTGGTGATCAGCAGAATTAAGTGCTAATGGAAGACAATGTAAGTGGGATCCCAGGGGACATGGGGAGTTTCTGTACCTGTTGCTCGATTTTGTTGCAAATTTATAATTGCCCTAAATAGAAGATCTATTTTTAAAAATTAAGAAAAGTGACATTCTTGCAGAGCTGTTATCTATAAAACACACCTGAGCCACACATGCACATCTACAGGTATAAACTAGGTTGAGTGCATATAAAGTGCTGTGAAACAAGTGACTCAGCATGCTTATATCTCAAATTTTTTCCTCTATCAAATAAAAACATTGGGTCAGGTGATTGTGCAGGTCTTTTACATAATTTTGATCCCTCTGAAACTATTACAAAATATATATCCCTTCCTCCCTGTCTAAAAGTTAACCCATTTTATAGAGTCAAGTCTGAAAAGAATAAGGCAGGGGAAATGAATCTTTACTCCTCCCTCAAAAGCACCTAATAGCACTTATCCTGGACCATGCATTACCCTGCTATAAGCACTTCACACATATGCACATATCTAATCCTTACAATCAAAGAGTAGGTGCTATTGCTGTGCCTTATTTAACAGATGAGGGTCCTGAAGCATTGAGTTAAGAAGTTTAATCTGTTCGAGGATAGTTGTGTACTCTTACTTGTTAGTGAGTAGTGGGGTCAGGATGCAAACTTCAAGCTCAGTGCCTTTAACTACTCTGCAGCCTGCCTAGAAGTCTGAGAGCCCACATACATTATCCATGTGAAGAACACAGAGTATTTCAAACTCATGGGATTCTTTCCACTTCCCCACTCATTAACCAAGGGCACAGGGCAGGGCTGAACAAATATGTGTAGGCTTCCTGAGAAAACCGGACTGAAAACGCCTGACACTGCAAATTTGATTGACACTATGGTTAAAAGTAACTTATCTCAGGAAAACAAAATTGCAACCTTGACATTCTGTTCACTGTTATATTGATATTTGCTAATATACTTTGAAAATGAAAATCCCATGAAGCATACAAATTTTTTGTCCAGCCTTCTTAGTACAGTCTGATCGTTTTTATACCAGGAATCAAACTCAGGACACTGCACTTGCCAGGCAGGCATTTGTGCTGCTGAGCTATGTCCCCAACTCCGTACAGTCTGAATTTCATCTGAATTTTCTTCCTGCCTTTCCAAGGCCTTTAATGAACCTAGCAATTTATCTTTCATTTATACAATGGCTTTCACTCTAAACTACAGTATACATAAGGATTGGGTCTTTATTCATTTTAATTCTCACTCTATCTCCAATAGGTAAGACACTAGACATTTTGTGACTACAAAGCCAACAAATGATTGCAGAATTACTACTAATAATTACTAATAAAAAATTAAAAAGTAATTGTAATTCTTTTTTAGAAAAAGTGCATTGTCTTGTTTCATTTTGTTGCAACAAGATTAATGCATTTAATGGAGAACAATGTTGCCTGTAATATTTATTGATCAATTTATTTCATTCCTATATATGTCAAATCACCACCTGAATTTTTTGACAGAGGCTGATTTTTATTTAATTTTCAGTATTATTCTTTGGCTTGGCATATTGACACATGCCTATAATCTCAGCATTCTGGAAGGGTGAAGCAGGAGGGTCCTAGGGTTGGGCCCAGACTAGACAGTTTAGTAATTACACAAGAGCTGGCCTCAAAATAAAAATCAAAAAGGACTGAAGATGTAGCTGAGTCCTGGGTTCAATCATTACCATGAAAATATCATTAGGCTTAATGTTATTAATTTAATAGCTTCCAATTTAACTTTGCAAAGAAAAAAATTATTTGACATTAAATATTTTTTGTTGAAAATGTGATTTTCCAAGTTTAATAAAGGAAGCACTACTCTTTTACTCCAGGATCTTACAGGAAATATAATAATGCTATCTATCTATAATGTTAAATAATGCTGACAGCACTGGTAGGCAAAAAAATTCCAAACGAAACAACTTTGTTCAATATTAAAATACTAGTAAGCAGTACAGCCAGATTGAGACTGGCTCTTCTAACTTGTAGTTAGAAGCCTTCCAGTATTCATTTAAAATACTTCTGTGACCCACAGAAAAGTCGAAAGGTTTATTGGCTATTGCACAAATATCCAAGGAATGCCTTGTCATGTGTAGCCATCAAATGAAATTTTGTCATAGAAACATCTCTCCCCAAAATGATTTATTTTTATAGCAAGTAAAATAATGAAATTAAAATATAAGAACTGTGGTTTGATTATGCTCTACAAAGTAGAAATGTAAGTCTGTCTTTCAGAAACCATTAAAGAAAACTGAGAATTTACACATGAAAAGTGGAAAAGAGGAAGCTGAGCAAAAGCTCTGAAGGTGCTCAGTGACTGAATATTTCTGTGCATAAACAACTATTAAATTAGTTTTGATGAGGTTAAACCAATTATATTTGATATATTTTCTTTTTTATATTTGATATATTTTCTTTCAAAGATAAGTCTTTGTTAACTGATGTGCAAGAGGCCTCTTCGACTAAAAATGAAAATTAATCTGTATTCTGTTTCAGCATGTAGGAAATTAAATAGGAAAAAACCTAAACTTGAGTTTACCAATCAAGCCACATATCCAGTCTGGTTTTTTATTTATTTTTTTCCAATATGGTTTTTTTGAACTGCTAAAGGCCACTTATATTAAATGCATTCGGCCATCTGACATTCACCCAAATAAACCGAATTAATCTTAAACTCTAAAAGACTAGTATAAAATGGTGGAACACAGAGAAAAGCAAACCTGAGATATCATCACCTATGTTTAGAACCAAGTAAGTTGAAGTGGAATTACGTGACTACCAAATCTCAAGATAAACATTAATGATTAAAATGTGGGTGGTTGGTCTCGGATTTTAAAACTTGTGCTTAAGATAGTCAAGGTTATCATTGCTTCTCTAAACAAAGTCTGAAGCCCACACATGATAACCTTTGAAATTTTAACTAAGCATCACCAGGACTGCCTGATTGCTTCAGTTTACAGGCCACTGGTCAGAGAACTTTGAACTGCCCAATTTTGTTTGGAAAACTTGTAGATTTTGTATCTCTTTAAGTTAAACAAACCCTTGGACATACACATATCCGGTGTAGTGGGTGTTTTTCTGAAAATGGAAAATTTTACTGGTAAATATTTGAATGAACAGTACAGACCAAATGTAATAGTTCCCAGGGTGAAAAAATTCTTATATTTCCTATCTTATTTTATCATCTACATTTTATATTAAAAGATGCCTCTTCCTCTCTTCTATTTTTCAAGAAAAGATCCCATATGATCTTGCATAACAACCATTTAGAAATTAATATTAAAATACCTTGTTATGCTATAAGTATCATAAACCTCATTCTCTTCACTTTATAATATCCTTTATTAAAATACAGAGGTGTTCCTGTATTTCTGGTTACCAGTATAATTCTGTTTGTCAAAATATCAAGACTTATTTTTGTGGGCAAAAATATAAACCTTTGATAAAGCCACTGAAGTCTGTATCATAGAAAATTCGAAGTATTTAATTCAGTAAATAAAATCAATTACTCATAAATATTGACAATGCTGTTCAGAATATTAACACTATTACTAGGCTGTGATTACTACTAGTTATCTCCAAATAAAAATACTAAACAGAGAGTAAACACCTATGTTAAACTTCAACAGTATTCTGCTATGAAGAATGAAAAACATTCAAGTTTTGTGTTTGCTGTTATTCTAGGTTGTTCTCATGCTTCAGACAAAGCTAGCTGTAGGACAATCTTGGAAAAAGCATAATCATTAATAATACAAAAAAACTGCCTTACTGCAAGCATTTGGATAACACTGAAGCCAGCCATGTTACCAATTCAAGTGAACTGCTGTTCTTACTTTTTCATTTCCTAAACTTCTAACTCAATCATGAGCAGATATAAAAGCTGAGATCTAACTTATACATCTGTTTGATATAGGCCACCTTTTATGACCAGTTCATAATGCAAAAGGAGCTAAACAGTGGTAGTTCCTACACTTCAATCTAACATAAGTAGTATTAAATACCTGTTCGATAGTATAAGGTATTCTTGTTGACCCTGCAGTGAAAAATGTTTAGTCCCCAATACCATCTCCTTAAAAGGGATTTTAATCTGCATGTCATTAGATGGAGGATGCCTACTCAGTTCACCATGGAACTTCACTCCCAGCAATCAGCCTAATTCAGACAATTGTGTCATACCTGCTTAGTCTCGGTAGATTGCTGAGTGTCTAACTACTGTGTTAAACTGACTTACGTTACATCAGAGCAAAGATAGCTTTAGAGAGATCCTTTGTTGAAAACTAAGGAGAAGTTAGGTTTTTTTTTTATTTTAAGGAGAAAAAACAATAACAAAATAACAATAATGGAGATAAAAACACTACAAAAAAATACAGGATTTCAAAACAAGATGATAGGAGTTAACAATGGTTGTTATGCTACATATTGTTATCTTCAGCGAAAAGTTGCTCAGATTACCAGATGTAAGAATGCAAGTTGGGTTTTTAAGTCTAGGAACACTTACAGTTTTATAAGTCCCACCCTCCAAAAGAGAAAAAAATAATCAGCCATCTAGGGAGTGTCAGGCTTCCTGATGTTCTGCAAACCTTCTCTCTGCTCTAGCAAAGGAGTCTGAGTACATACTGCCCAGTGAGGCAGGCTCCATAGATGGTAGTAAAACATTCAGATGGGACCTGAGGCTTGCCCCACCCATCTCCTACAAAAATCAACATGCAAGCTGGTTCTTGACAAAAATTCTCAGTGTGTCTTGTGAAACCATTCCCAAGTGGAAAGTCATATTCATGAGCCCAGCAGGCACAGTGGTCTGTAACTACTCACTTAAGTTCCCTCCGGGTGACTACTATCCCCATCACTGTTTTGAAACTGCATTTCAGGTCGCTGTATTCATTCCCAACATATCCTTATATATGGGAAGGATGATAGTCAGTGGCATTTGATACATCTCTTCTACATTATCTCAGTGAAATAAAATTATTCTTGTCCCCATCTTCTTTGTGAATCAACTGTGACCAAAAGACTTCTTTGCATCCTGTTGGTGAGTCCAGAAATGGCTTTATTTTTAATCCTTTAAATCTATTTATATTTTCTTTCTCTCTTTCCCTCTCTTATTTCTGTTTTATTGTAGTAATGTATTGAGTTATACCTACTTCAAAACATACAATTCTAAAATATACATTCTCCAATGTACATTCTCCTGTACATTCACAAATGTGTTTTACAGATATGTCATATACACTTGTTACCCTATTTCACTCCAAAACTTATAACAGATTTTTATCACTACAAAGTAAAATCCAAGTTCCACTAATATTCAGCTCTATTCAGTGCAAAAAGGGAAGTAGCTGAGAAATGAGAACCTTTCAGAATCTGAATAATTTGATCAGCTTGGGATGACAAATGAAAGCTCTTTTAAAGCAGTGAGAGTTCTACAAATAGGTGAAGTACAAGATGCCAAAAGGAAAAAGTGGTACATAATTAGTATCTGATAAATGCTCATCAATGAGAAGGGCAACCAGGTTGCAACTGGAGCAAGGAAGTGAACTGTAGAGATAAGAACTAGACTTAGTGTACAAAGGTTAGGGATCCAATCGTGCTATTGGACAAAGCAGGAAAGCAAGAAGAAATGATGAGCTTAGGGACGACATGAGGTAGGCGGAGAGAGGCCTAGGTGAAGGTATTGGCAGCTATCTTCAAGGATCTAGAGGAAGGTATAGGGGAAGCTCGGAAAGAGATAGTATTTCTCAGCAAATTTAGGGACTACAGCCAATTGACTAAAGGCAGGAAAGTGAAGGCAGAGGTGTATAAGTAGACACAGAGATAAAAACATTTACGTATTTAAAAAGAATGATTTTTTGAGAAATATTTTATTTTGGCATCCTTATATATCATTCTCTCCCTATGCGATTCTTTGGTGAAAATTAAAATTGTCCACAGCAGAATGTGAACAGAAAGAAATGTAAATATCATTGATCACTATAGATTTTTCAAGGACACAATGCACAAGATATTCTTTGCTAAGGGAGAAAGCTTTTAGTCTTTAAATTTATTCATGCACATCTCAAAAACTAAATTTGAATGGTGTCAATCTACCATGTCTTTTTTCTTGTTTTACAGGACTTGGAAAGCAAGAAATTTGGATGTAAATAAGGAACATTCCATTCTACCTAAAAATAAAATACACTTTCCAGAAACTTAAAGTTCAAAAAGAGTGAGAAAATTGGATGAATATGTCATTAATGTCACTTGGAGATTTATTATCCCCTAAAAAGGAAAAAGATGGAAATTCAGATAGATTGAGAAGAAAGCCAAAAATAGTTCTGCAGTGTTTCTCATTCGGAACCCTTAAAAAAACTCTCTAACAAAGTACACACTTCAGCAACATGGAGAGGCCCTTGTAGAGAAGAATTAACTGCAATTACAAAGTGATAAGACAGTTCTAAATGGTTAAGGGCATTGGATCTTAAAAGTTTACAATCGCATTCTACATGAATGAATGACAGAGATGTGCATTAAGCCCATATGCCTGTTCATGGATCTCAAGTTGAGGTAGAGCAACCATATTTTGTGAATTCATCTGCTATGGTAGGTGAGAACAACAAATTCTGTCCTCTCAGAGCTTCACCATAGGTATAGAAGGTTGAACTGTAGGATTTCCAGCTTTTAAAATATCCATACAGGATAGTACACTGTGTGGATAGCACACTGTAGAGTTTTGTGAAATAAAATAATTAAAACCAAGAACACTGGACAAGAGACTAAAAAGTACTCTAGAAAAGTAAAACTTAGGACCTTAAATACTTGGCAAGTTTGGGATTATTCCTTTAGATTCCTTTAGATTATCTCCAAATCAGAAAGAAATGAAGCCCTGAAAAGAGACTGTCATTCTAACCATATTCTGTCCTTAGGATAACACTGCCTTAGGGTAAGAACATGGTGTTCTGGTCAGGTCTAGGGCAAGGCCATGCAAACCATAAAAAGGTAACAATTCCTCTGGCAGCAGTTTATCAGAAAGTCCAATGTCATGGAAAATCATCTAGAATATTCACAATGTCTTATCCTAGGGAACTTCCACCCACACATGTTTGGTTACTTTGTGTTCTACCACAAAACCTCACCAGTCCCACTAAGATGTTGTCTCTAGCCATAAAATGGCTAACCGCTGGAATTGGAGGTCATGTTAATATGTTATCATTTCAAAAATAATTACATTAAAATTGAACAAATATCAAAGATATAAAGTAGTCATGTATCTAATCACTGATAATTTCTATTCTATCATAGTAACTGCAAGAAAGTATCTCTAATGTCATGAAAGATGATGCTTAAAGTCACATATTTCAGTTACTATTTCTATACCTGATGGGGCAAAAATTCTGGTCTTTTTCAAAAACAGATGCTGCTGAAATTGGTCCATATTCTGACCAATCTTGAATCACACTGTTAATAATTATTGAGTAGAATGAACAACTTCAATAATGCTTTTAGTAATTACTTCTCTCTGTCTCTGTCTCTGTCTCTGTCTCTGTCTCTGTCTCTCTCTCTCTTGGTTTTTTGAGACAGGGTATCACTATGTAGCCCAGGGGAATCCTCCTGCCTACTTTGCACATCTGAGGCTCAATCCCACTGAAAACTCCCTGAAAGACTGTTTGGAACATACTTGAAAATTGTCGGAACTCCATCACTTATCAATTAAAAATTGCTTCTGGGAACGTTAGTATTCAGCCTTCCCCCATGCACCTGCTTTCAGAGCAAGACTTCAAGGGCTCAGGACATAATAAGTTACCAATAAATACTTATTAAATAAATAAATGAAATATGGAGAATTTGGGGGAGATACAAAATAAAATAGAAGAAAGAGATCTGGAAAATTTTTAAAAATTATTAATGTTTTCAAAATTAAAACTTCTGAAAAATGGTTACAAGCAACAACTCAGCCTCTCTAAAATTCAGAATCCAGATGATGTATTGGAAAATTGTAAGCTGAAAAAAGTAAAACAAAAAAGAAAGTTGGTCTCAGGGAATCAAAAATGTCCTGAAAGGGAAATTAAATTACCAAGAAATTGAAGAGAGAGAAAAGAGAAGGGACATTCTGCATTTCTGTCCAGTTCCTGGCTTGCAGCAAAAAATTAAGGTCAAATCTACGGAGACACAGTGGAAGTGAGAAACTCCAGAAGCCTTGAAGGGGAAACGTAGAGAAGGAGGCTGCTGTGAGCTGGATGCTGTGTCCCAGCACCTGCCACACCCCTTGGAGGGCATGCTTAGTTAGCAGCATTTCCAGAGGGCCAACTGCTTGACTCTGGACTCAGAGGAACCACAGATGGCTTCAATTCAGACTTCCAGTGTTGCACTTGCACAATGACTGGGTGAGAGACGTCCACAGGAGACAGCTCTGTCCAGGGAGCCATGGAAAGTGCATTATGGTACCCTCTCCCTAATGCTACTACTTGCTGGTGCCTGCACCCAGCATGGATGTGGGGTCAAATGCTTGTTAACTTATGAGTGTGAGCAGGGGCGTGTCTGGGCTTGAACTCTGCTCCAGAATTAATTGTAGATCCCAGAAGAAAACCACATGTTCAAAATCACAGACTTTTTTTCTAATTGGGTTTTCTTGTGTGGGGTGGTGCTTTGGTGGTTTTTGTCTTGTTTGTTTTTTGTTTTTGTTTTATCTGCTGTGTGCAGTGTCTTTTGGTTTGATTTATTTTGGTTTGGTTTGGGATTTATCTTTTTTCTCTACTTTCCTTAACTTCTTACTTCTTCACCAGTTTATTGGGGCTTGGAGAATTTTCCTTTCCCCTTCTTTGCTTCTTTCTATAAAATTAATTTTATTGGTACAATAATATCTTTATTGGTACATGGGTGTACAATAAAATTAATTGCTTTTATTGGTACAGTTTAGATACATAATGATCACATGCATCATAGCGATTTTGTACCTGTGTATGATATACTTTAATTCCTTTCCCCCAACCCCCTCCTCTCCTTTCAAGCCCTCTTCCTCTCCATGTCTAAAAGATTTGTTCCTTTTTTCTCTCTATTCTCTGCTTTTGTTTCCCTTCCTTGCTCTTCCCCACCCTCTCCCTTGTTTCATTTCCCATTTGAATATTTCCTTCCTATTTCAAAGTATTTATTGTACATTTGAGACCTTATTTACCCTTTCAATTTCTCACACCCGAGCAAATGTGGTATCTCTAAGCATGTGGTCTGGTTTATTTCATTTAAAAGTATGGTCTCAAGGTCCATCCATTTACCTAGAGATGTCTCAAATTTCTCCATCTTTCTGGCAGATTAGCACACACTGTACACAATAAAAACCACATTTTCTTTACCCATTAATCTATTGATGGAACTTTGGCTATTTCTAAGATTTAGCTACTAGAAACTGCGCTGCTATAAACATGGATGGACATATATTGCTGTGGCATGATACTTCTAATTCTTCCAGGAAAATACCAAAAAGGCAAATATCTGTAGTCCTAGTTTTTTTAAGAGAGTAAAAAAAAATAACAAAAGAACAACACCATAAACAAAGGCAGAACAAAGCAAAAACAATAAACATGATACAGGGCCCTCTCCTTCATTGTTTTCAAAGGTTTTATCCTTCATATCTATATATATATTTATATATTTCAAAACAAATGATAGGAATTAACAGTGGTTGTTATATTACATATTGTTATCTCAGTGAAGTTGCTCAGATTACCAGATGTAAGAATGCAAGGTTGTTCAAACCATTAAAGAGAATAAAAAATAATTTTAAAAAAGCATTAGAAATGATACAAAACTTCACTACACAAAATGGTACGAATTCACCAGTGGTTGCTATACTGCATATTGTTGTCTTCAAATTAGTTGTTCAGGCTGGTGAGGCCTGCGCGTGCACTCCACCCTGTTCCTTCAGACAGGGAAGGAGCTCGGTGGGAAGCAGCATCCCACCTCTGTGGAATACTCCCCAGGTGAGGCCTGCCTGTGAGCTCTGCCCTACTTCTTTGGGACAAGGAGGACGCTCGACCCTGGGAAGCAGTGCCTGAGCAGCCCCTCTTTGTTGGCGAGTGAGGCCTGCAGCATGAAGGAGTCATGGCTCTGTGGACCTCTAGGTTGGCAGGTGAGGCCTGTTCTCACCTGACCAGCTACCTGAGGATGACAGAGCAGCGGCCCCTATCTAGCCACCATCAGTTCCAGCCATGGACTGCAGACCCTGGTATCTAAGGCCAGCATTCCCACACCATCGCAGTTGTGCTCTGAGCCTTGCATCCCAGCAATTGCTCGGGGATCTTGGGCCCAGGGGCCCACAGCCTGCTACCACTGTGGGATAAGTTTGATATCCAGGTAAACAAGGGTCCCTAGAGTCCTTTGCCAAGCTGACTGGGTAGCTGGTAGCTCAGCACTTTTCTTCTGACATGCAAAATGACAAAACATAGGAGCAAAATGCAATCTCAAAACTCAACTCCACTCAGAACACATCCAGGAGACACTGACATAGAAGAACGTGCAAGCCACATACCTGAAATATCTGAAACGAATGCATCTGAAGTAAAGAAACAACTCTATCAGGCCACAGAAGAGATCAGATCAGAAGTAATCTCCCAGGCAACAAAATGAAATGACAATGAAAGAAATGCTCCACACATCTAGAGAAGAAATGGATTAAAAAAAAATAGATGAACATAGGCAACAGATGGAAAAGTTACATGAGCAATTTAGGAATGAAATAGAATGCATGAAACAGACTCAAAGAGATATCCAGGAAACCAAAACTTGCACTGAAAGCTTGCAAAACCACTTGAATGAAGTCAAATGTAGAATTTCAGATCTTGAGGACAGCATGGCAGCTAGGGATGGTGAAAAGAAGGATCTCTTAAAGTCATCAAGGATGCAGGAAAAATCAATCTAACAGCTGCAAGATGTGCCAAAGAGACATAATGTCCAAGTAATAGGAGTCAATGAAACAGCACGTCAATGAAAACAACATTTGCAGAAATAATAGCAGAAAATTTCCCAAGCATGGAAAAAAAACTCTAATGCTGCAGATGAATGAGCGATATAGAAATCTAGTTATCCACAACACCAATAAAACCACACCCAGACATATAATAGTCAAGATCCCAGATATCCAGCAAAGAACACAATATTAAAAAATGCTAGAGAAAAGAAATAGATCACCTATGAAGGAAATCCCATTGGAATCACAGCACACTTCTCAACACAAACAATGGAATCAAGAAGAGCTTGGAGTGATGTATTACAGATTCTGAGACAAAACAGCTTCCAAGCCAGACTGATGTACCCTGCAAGTGTATCCTTCAAATTCAATGGAGAATAAAATATTTCCATAACAAAGAACAACTGAAGAACTTCATGAGTGCCAAACCAACTTTACAAACAGTACTAAAAGATATTCTAGACAGAGAGAAAAAGACCACCATCTCAAGAACATCAGTGGAAAGGAACCCTCAAGCAGACCAAGCAATTAAACAGATAGCAAAAGTAGGAAAACAGCAAGTAAGTAGCGTGACAAGGATAAGCCAACACATATCAGGTATAACCACTAATGTAAATGGCCTCAACTCATGACTCAAAAGAAACAGACTGGCAGAGTGGGTTAAGAAAGAAAATCCCACAATATGCTATATACAGGAAACACACTTTACTCAAAAGGAAATCCACAAACTGAAAGTCAAAGGATGGAAAATAATTCTCCATGCAACAGATTCCCAGAAAAAAGCAGGGGTAACTATTATATTTGCAGACAATGTAAACTTCAAACCAAAAACAATCAAAAGAGATAAAGAAGGTCACTACATTCTAGTTAGGGGAAAACTGCAAGAGGAAGAGATAACAATCTTAAACATGCATGCACCAAATATTGGAGCACCAAACTATATAAGTCAACTCTTAAGAGATATGAAAAACCAAATAATCAATAACACTATTGTAATAGGGGATCTATACCCCTTTGACGCAGAAACAGGTCAACTACACAAAAAATCAGCAAAGAAATAATAGGCCTGAACCAAATGTGTGAACAAATGGACTTAGTAGATGTATACAGAGTGTTCCACCCTACATCAGAATACACATTTTTCTTAGCTGCACATGGATCTTTCCCTAAAATAGACCACATTCTAGCCCATACAGTATACCTACCTAAATGCAAAATAATTGAAATTATCCTACGCACATTATCTGACCACAGTGCAATGAAACTGGAAATTAGTGACAAAGGGAATTCCAAAAACCCCATAAACAGTTGGAAATTAGACAACAACCTCCTTAACAACCAATGGGTCACAGAAGAACTTAAAGAAGAAATTAAAAAATACCTACAAACAAATGAAAATGCAAATACAACCTACCAGAATCTGTGGGATGCAATGAAAGCAGTCCTCAGAGGGAAATTTACAGCGATGAACTCACATATAAAGAAAACAGAAAGAGAGCAAATAAATAGCCTAATGCTACACCTCAAACTTCTAGAAAAAGAACAAGCCAAACCAAAAGCCTGAAGAAGGGAGGACATTATAAAACTCAGGGCAGAAATTAATGTAACTGAGATGAAGAAAACTCTTGAAAAATTAAGAGAATCAAACAGTTGGTTCTTCAAAGTAATAAATAAAATTGATAAACCCCTAGCCAACCTTATCAAAAAAAGAAAGGAAAGAATTCAAATTCATACAATAAGGAATGAAAAGAATGAAATCACTACAGATCCCACAGATATTCAAAAGATCATTAATATCTACTTTGAAAATCTTTGCTTCCATAGGATAGAAAACTGAAAAGAAATCAACAGATTCCTAGAAATATACAAATTACCAAAATTGAATCAGGAAGATACAAAAATCCTGAACAACCCAATATCAATTAATGAGATTGAAAATGTCATTAAAAACTTACCGACAAAGAAAAGCCCAGACCCTGATGGATTCATAGCAGAATTCTATAAAACATTCAGAGATTTAATGCCAACACTCCTCAAACTCTTCAGTGAAATTGAAAAGGAAGCAATTCTCCCTATCTCATTTCTGGAGGCAAGTATTACACTGTTACCTGATAAGTCACAAGGCAGCCAGCCTCACCGCCCTCATGGGAAAACTTTAATTCTCAGTATTTCTCTCGTTCCCTTACCTGTTCCACTTCAGTTCCCCTCGGCCACAAAAGCTATCCCCGCCCTCATTCACTCTGGCAGTTCCCCTGCTCGGGTTATTCTGACATGGGCAACTCCTGCCATTCAGGCTTCTGGCCTGGACACCCTCCTAGCCACTCAGAGCTCCACCTGTTCTGGCCCAGGGACATCTCCTTACCCTACCCCACCCCCACCAGAAAAAAGAACTTGAAGGCCCACGTTTTCCTCAGCTTGGGGCTACCTTGGTCCACTACACAGTCTGCTTCTCTGTCCCTCCCCCAATAAAGACTTCTGTCATGTCAGAAGGTCTGATCTGGTTCCATGTGGGGTCTTGGTTTCTATCAATACCAAAACCAGAGAAGGACCCTACAAAGAAAGAAAACTATAGGCCAATCTCCCTAATGAACATAGATGCAAAGATACTCAATAAAATACTAGCAAATAGAATGCAGTGAATCATAAGAAAAATTATGCATCATGACCAGGTTGGATTCATTCCAGGAATGCAGGGATGGTTTGATATTCACAAATCAATTAATGTAATACATCATATCAATAGGGCCAAAAACAAAAATCACATGATCATCTCAATAGATGCAGAAAAAACTTTCGATAAGTCCAACATGCATTTATGTTAAAAACCCTAGAAAAAATAGGAATAGATGGCCTTTATCTCAATCTAATCAAAGTCGTCTATGACAACCCAACCATGAACATCATATTAAATGGACAAAAACTGAAAGCTTTCACTTTAAACTCAGGAACAAGACAAGGATGTCCACTGTCACTACTCCTATTCAACATAGTTCTGGAAGCATTAGCCAGAGCAGGTAGACAAGAGAGAGAAATAAAAGGAATAAAGATAGGAAAAGAAGAAGTGAAACTATCATTATTTGCAGATGACATGATACTTTACATGGAAGACCCCAAAAACTCCACCAGAAGACTCCTGGAATTAATTGACAAATTCAGCAGAGTAGCTGGATACAAAGTTAACACCCAAAACTCAACAGCATTCCTATACACAAACAACAAACAGACTGAGAGAGAAATTAAGGAAACCATACCTTTTACAATAGCACCCAAGAAAATGAAATATTTAGGAATCAATCTAACAAATGATGTAAAAGATTTATTCAATGAAAGCTAGAGTACTCTGTAAAAAGAGATCGAAGAGGGTTTCAATAAATGGGAAAACATTCCCTGCTCACGGTTAGGAAGAATCAACATTGTGAAAATAGCCATACTACCAAAATTGTTGTACAGATTCAATGCAATTCCCATTAAATTACCACTAGCACACATCACAGAGCTAGAGAAAACATACCTTAAATTCATTTGGAACCAGAAGAGACCCAGAATAGCAAAAGCAATCCTGGCCAACAAGGACAAATCAGGTGGAATCACAATCCCTAACCTGAAATTATACTGCAAAGCTACTGTAATAAAATCAACCTGGTACCAGCTACAAAACAGACCTGAGGATCAATGGAACAGACTGGAAGATGCAGCCACAACCACAAACACACTCAGCCACCTAATACTTGACAAAGGGTCCAAACAAACTCACTGGAAGAAAGATAGCCTCTTTAATAAATGGTGCTGGAAAAATTGGCTTGTCTCTTGCTGAAGACTGAAAATAGACCCAAGTCTATCACCATGCACCAAACTCAGGTCGAAATGGATCTCAGATCTCAATATTAAAACAGAAACTCTAAATCTATTGGAAGAGAAAATAGGTAAAACTCTTGAAGACATAAGAGTAGGCAGAGAGTTCATGAGCAAAAATCAATCTGCAAGGGAAACACTTCAAAGAATCAATAACTGGGACCTCATCTTACTGAAAAGCTTTTACAAATCTAAAGAAATCACCAGTAAAGTCCAAAGAAAACCCACATATTGGGAAAAATCCTAGCTGGCTGTCCCTCGGATAAAGGTCATCTATCTAGAACATAAAAAGGATTAAAAAACATGAACCTGTCCTAATTCAAAGACCCAGTCCACAAATGGGCATCTGAGATGAATACACACTTCTCAGATAAAGAAATACAAATGGCAAGTAAATATATGACAAGATGTTCTACATCTTTAGTCATTCAAGAAATGCAAATAAAAACAACATTGAGATTTCATCTCCCCCCAGTAAGAATGGCCAGCATTAAAAAATCATCCAATAACAAATGTCGTCAAGGCTGTGGAGAAATAGGAACTCTACTCCACTGCTGGTGGGAATGCAGACTGTTGAAACCACTGAGGAGAGCAGTTTGGAGATTCCTTAGCAAACTAGGTCTAGAGATCCCATTCAACCCAGCTATTACCTTTCTGGGTATTTTCCCAGAATATCTGAAAACATCATATCATCACAGTATATGTGCACCCATGTTTGTAGCAGTACAATTTGTAATAGCTAAATTGTGGAGGCAACCCAAATGTCCACCCACAGAGGACTGGATAAAAAAACTGTGGCATGTTTATATAATGGAATATTAATTACTCAGCTATAAAGAAAGACAAATTTGAGGCTTTTATAAGCAAGTGGTCACAATTAGACACCATATTCATAAGTAAAATAAATCATTGGAACATATGCAAGAAATGTATCATTAGTGTAAGAACCTGAAAGTGGGAATATAAATTAGGAGGTATGAAGGGAATCTGATCAAAAGTAAAGAGTAAATGGGATGAGGGGCAGGAGAAAAGGAAGAAAGGGACAAATATGTATGTATACATGTATATGCAGGATGGCTAACACGGTTCCACTATTGACATGTCACTTTATGATAAAGAACAGTTAATGATTGGTTGTTTGATCAAGATTGTATATCTATATGTGTTTTCCTGAGCATACACTTTGAAGTTTCAATATATAATACAGCAACCATTGTTAATTCCCGTCACTTGGTAATTCAATTTTGACTGTACTGTTCTTGTGCTACTTTGTGTCTCTTTGTTAATGTTTTCCTTTTTCTTTTTTTTTCTTTTTTTACTTAAAAAAATAAAAATAAAAATAAAGAAATCAACCAATAACAATTGCTGGTGAGGCTGTGGAGAAATCAGAACTCTTCTCCACAGCTGGTGGGAATGCCAACTGATGAATCCACTGTGGAAATCAGTTTGAAGATTCCTCAGCAAACTAGGTCTAGAGGTCCCATTCAACCCAGCTATCCCTCTTCTGGGAATTTTTCCAGAAGATCTGAAAACATCATATCACAGTGATATATGTGCACCCATGTTTATAGCAGCATAATTTGTAATTGCTAGATTGTGGAAGCAACCCAAATGTCCATCTACTGAGGATTCAATAAAAGTATTGTGGTACTTTTATATAACGGAATATTACTCAGCTATAAAGAAAGATAAACTCCAGGCTTTTATAGGTAAATGGTCACAACTAGAGACCATACTCATAAGTGAAATATATCAGACCTGCACATGTAAGCAATGTATTGTCTCACTAGTGTAAGCACCTGAAAGAGTGAATAAAAAGGAGGAGGTATGATAGACATTGTGAAATGAAAGGAAAATGCTCAAAAGAAATGGGTAACTGGGGTGTTGGAAAGGAAAAAGGAAAGAAGGGGAAATTATGTATGTATTTATATACAGGATAGCTAACAGGTGTACTGCTATCTTCTATTGCTTTACTGAAAGGAGTTCATGACTACTTGTTTGATCACTATTGCTTGTCTCTATTTGTTTTCCCGAGAAACCACTTTGAAGATATAAATACGTATACAACAACCATTGTTAATTTCCTACCACTTTGTCTGTAACTCTGTATTGTTTGTATTGTTCTTACACTATTTTGTAAATGGATGTCTGTTTGTTAATATGTTTTCTTCATTTATTTTTAAAATAAGAAAAAAAGGACTATACTCATGAGTGAAATAAATCAGACCCATATGTGTAAACATTGCATTGTCTCACTAGTGTGAGAAACTAAACAAGTAATAAGATCTAAATTGTAGACTAGATATTGTGAACTGGGAAGAAACTGTTCAAAAGAAAAGACAAACTGTGATGGGGAAAAGGGAAATGAATAAAGGGAAAAAGAAAAATGTATGTATACACATCATAGTTAAGATAGTTATATAGTTATCTTCTTGTTTCATATTAGCAATGTTTTGTGCTAATATTGTTTAGATATCATGCCTATATCTTGTACTCTGATTACTGTATAGACAAAAATACACAAGGTATCAACTATTGCAACTGCTCTACTAACCTGTTTGGAAACTCGGTTTCACTACTGTTCATCTTTTTTATCTTCAAAATTAAATTTAAAAATAAAATACAAATTTTTGCACAGCAAAGGAAACAATCAACACAGGGAAAAGCCAGCCTAGTGAGTGGGAAAAAGTCCTTGCAAGTATTCTTCCAACAGAGGGTTATTATCTACAATATATAAAGAATTTTTTAAAAAATCAACACCCCAAAATCGAACAGCTCAATCAATACATTGGCAAATGAATTGAAAAGACATTTTTTTCAAAAGAAAAAGTAGTATTTGCCAATAAACGTGAAAAAAGTTTAATACTTTAGCCTTTAGGGAAATGCATATCAAAACTACATTGAAACTCAGTCTCACATCAGTCAGAATTGCTCTTATCAGGAGTACATAAAAATCAATATTGGTGAGGATGCAAAGGGGCTGGGGGATCTGTACTGCTGGTGGGAGTGTAAATCATTACAGCCACTAAGAACATAAGCATGGAAGTACCTCAAAACACTAAAAATAGACCCCAGACACATGGAAACATAACAACTTGGGGAAGAAGAGGAAGAGGATGGATCCCTAGAGCCCAGGAAGGATCTGAGGGGAAAATTGTAGCCTATAGAAAAACTGAAGAGACAGACCACAATGCAAAAAAAGCAAGGAGCAATCTGCACTCTCTCCCTGGCTGCTGGACCACGAGAAAGGAAGATCAAACCTACACAGACACAGAGAAAGCCTGCGCTTCCAACGTAGTTAGTCCAGCAGCCAAGTTCTCTGGGATGCACACTGGTATTGTTGGCACAAAAGCAATCTGAGTGTTGGCTTATGGAGAAACAGTGACAATGGTGTGATTCAGCTTTGGTCTTCGGGCACAGCACCCACGGCTCCGTCCCGCTGCTGGGCGTCTCCCTGAAGGCCTCTGCAGTCACATGTTTTCAGTGAAGCAACTCTGACACACGAGCTTAAATGTCTCATGTCTCTCTCATACAAAAATAAGTACATTTTTATATAAATATTATGAAATAAAAGATGGGTAATAGGAAAAAAGAGAAAGAAAAAAGACTGTAATGTAGTGGGGACAATGTATCTAAAAGTGTACCTTGACTTAGTATAATTGTTTTATATGTTTTATATGTTATTTGACCTATTCTTCTGGATTTTATTCTATATATATGGTACTTAACTTTATAAGATCTTAAAAGATAAAATTGCAGTGAATGTAATTATTCTGTACTGCACACATGCCCTAATAAAAGTTTTTAAAAAAAGAATCCCACTGTACCACTCCTTGATATATACCCAATGAAATTAAAGTCAGCCTACTATAGAGTCACCTGCACACCCACATGTTTGCAACACTATGAATGATCACCATGGGACCACCCTAAGTGCCCATCAACAGGTGGATGTCTAAAGAAAAATGTGTTATATAAACACCATGGAGCATTATTCATCTGTAGACAATAATGAAATTACATCATTTGCGGGAACCTGGATGGAACTGGAGATCACCATGTTCGGTAAAATAAGGCACCCAGAAAGACAAGTGAGTGCTTTCCCTAATGTGAGGAATCTACAAAATGGCATGAATGTAAAGCGCAAGGCTATTATTAGACAATAAGAAACTAGGAGGGGGCAGGACGTGAGGGAAGGCAATACCGGGGTAGATGTGATAAAAATTAAGCAGGTATGAAAATGCCACGAAATCCAGTATTTTCTAAAATTAAGCACTAATAAAATATACTTAAAAAAAGACAAGTTAATGAGTGACTAAGTGTACTATAAAGTACTACTCGGTCGCTAGTACTTTCTCTAGTTGTTGCTGTGCTGCTTTTTGTCTTTCTGCTCTGTGACAGTAGTATGAATTTTTTAAAAAAGAGAATAATAAAAAAGAACAATAGCAAAATAACAACAACATAGACAAAAACAAAACAAAGCAAAAACGATAAAAATGATACAGGATTTCAGAACAAAATGATAGGAATTAAGAGTGGTTATTATATTACATATTGTTATCTTCACTGAAGTTGCTCAGATTACCAGATGTAAGAATGCAAGGTTGATCAAACCATGAAAAAGAATAAAAAATAAAAGAAAGGCCAAGGCCACTCTCTGACCGCGGAGCAGAGCCCCAGGGGCGCTCTCGGCGGAGCAGTTTAAAGTTGTACACGCTGTTTAAGGCCTTGGCGCGCTCTGCCGCACTCCCCAGGGCAAGGGCGCCCTCTCCTGTGCACCTCTGGCCACTTGCTCTCTCTCACAGCTTCCACGCTTGAGCCGCTGGTGAGCAAGGCCTTGGAGGCTCCTCCCAGAAGTGACCTGGAAGGGAATATGTAAGTTTTTTTCTATATGGAGCAAGAAAGGAGCCCAGAACCTTTTTGTTGTTGTTGTTGTTAGCAAAACCACAACAGTGCTAATGCCTGAGGTTTGTAGATTTGTTTCTACCACCTGGAAAAACGCTTACCCCTATCCTCTGAACTCTTGCTATTACTGTTTTTAAAAGATTTATGTTTTTCTAATTATGTGGAAAATGTAACTAAAATTACGACTTAGGATCGGAAGTAAGTTAAATATAAACCTACCATACTCTCTCTTAGTGGTCTCTAACTATAGGTTTCTAGCAAGGATTTCAAGAGATTGAAAGTACATTTTTTGATGTGTCCAAAAGATGTGGCAAGCCTTTGCAGGCAGACCAACAAGGTGAGCTACTTTTTTTATTTTAAAGATAAAAGAATGAAAACATATTAACAAACACATAAACATTTATAAAATAACATAAAACAATATAAGCAATACAGAATTTCAGACAAGGTAATAGGAAATTAACAATTGTTGTTGTATTACATATTGATATCTTCAAATTGGTTACCCAGATAAACAAATATAAGCATGTAAAATTGATCAAACAATTAATCATTAATTTTTCCTTTCAATAAAGCAATAGAAATCAGTAGTACAACTATTTTAGCTATTTTTATATAATGGAATATTAGCTGTAAAGAAAGACGAACTTGAGGCTTTTATAGGTAAATGGACACAACTAGAGACCATACTCATAAGTGAAATAAATCAGACCCACACGTGTAAACACCATATTGTCTCACTAGTGTAAGAACCTGAAAAAGTGAATAAAATCTAAAAGGTACAGTAGATATTGTGAAAGGGAAAGAAACACAGATAAACTATTTTTAAAGGTATTATTGTGGAAAGAAATTCCCTTATATACCTGGAGAAGGGCCCTGCGTGGGTTCCTTCTGCCACCTCCTCCCTGAGCGCTCCACAAGCACTTCCATTTCACTTTTCTCCTCTTTGGCTTCATGTTTTTTCTCACATACACTGTGAAATGAGCTCCAAATACATGACTGCTTTATAGTCATAGTAGAGGCCCATCTCCTATCAGTGCAGATCTCAAAGCGCCACTGGACACGCGTGATGAATGCACACTGCACATTGCTGTGCTGGCCCCTCCCCAAATAAGCCAATCTTTATTGAGTGCCTTCAAATTTGAAATAAAGATAACTTTCTAAACTTGAAAAAAGATAATTATTTTAAAATTATTGCAAAGTAACAATCATCAAGACTATGCAGTATTGGAATAAGGATAGATGCATTCACAAATGCAATAGAATTGAGAGTTGTCTGGGTTACTTTTCTCTCATTGCTGAGACAAAATACTCAATGCCCACAATTAAAGAAGGAGAGGTTTATTTAGCTTACAGTTTGTGGAGATGTCAGTCTATACTCAGCTGGCTCCAAGGCAGAGTGGCATATGGCACAGGGCAACAGTTCATGGTGGCAGAAAACAGCAAGAGCAAAAAGTGGGGAGCAGGGGCAAGCAGGCTCTTTCCCTTACATATGCAAACTGTCCACCCCAGGGCAGGTGCAGCACTCACACCCAGAATCCCAACACTGGACCATAAGTCAACCATAAACTCTAGAAGCCTGCCCCATGACTGCATGAGGCTTTGGGGGAACATCCAGACACAAAACATAATAAGAGTCCAGAAGTAAATCAACACATATATGGCCAATCGGTTTTCAGCAAGAGCATCGAGGTCATTCAATAGTCTTATTAACAGATTGTGCTGGGACAGTCAGACAGTCAAATGTAAAGTAATGAAATTGGACTTTACCTCATAACAGATACAAAAATTAACTCAAAATGAATCAAAAACTTAAACGTAAGTGCAAAACCCATTAATATCTAGAAGAAAATATAAGCATAAACCCTAAATCTTAAATTAGGAGTTTCACAGATAAATATCAAAGCCTTGAAATATATACAGCAGACAAATTATAAGTGGTACTAAAATGAATAATGTTTTTTATGGTGAATTCCATCTAGCTGGTGGATTGTTACAGAATTCTTTCATTGATTTTTACCACTCAACAGGTTCTAACATTCTGACCTAGTGTGAAAGGCAAACTTGAGATTTCTTTTCAAGACTGTCAATTTTGTCTGCCTCATCAGATTTTAGAGGTCTCACTGACTCTCTTCAGTATTTAGCTCTTAGAGTGTGACCCATGTGAACAGCGTGGAGGGTGGCCACTCCAACCACCGTCGCTATGACCTCGGTGGACTGTGAGCAAGGTGAACTGTACTAGAAGGCCCAGAGAACTGCTCCTCTCCTCGCTACTGCCACGACTGCAGTGAACCACACGGGAAGGCCCAGAAACCAAAGGGATTGCCAGTGACACAGCAGGGTCATAAATAGGGCTAATAGGATGGACAGGCAGGACTAGTGACGTGGAAAAGTCCAAAACAGTGATCACAGTATGAGTTAACAGGGGGTAAGTTAGGTGAGCCAGCACTGTGCTTGGGGACAAAGACAAATGGAGAAGCAGGGAGGTGGTTTTCTCTGTCTCTCTGTCTCTCTGTCTCGCTCTCATTGCGTTTTTCACTTTTTCTTTTTTCTTTCTTTTCCTTTTCTCTTTTTTTATCTTTTTTCTCTTTTATAAATGGCTGAGAACTCCAGCCACAGAAAACTAACCCCACCTCCCAAGCCCGGAGACGAAGTTCAGATAATCCCTTGTTTGCCCTTTTATTCTTTCTCTTCTACCCTCTTTTCTAGTTCCCCAAAGTGTGCATGGTCACTCTTTCCGCAGTCTGGCTTCTAATTTCTTTTTTATTTTTTATTTTAAAAGTCAAAGCACAAAAACATATTAAAAGACAGACAGCCATTTACAAAGTAGCACAAGAACAGTACAAGCAATACTGAATTACAAACAAGGCGACAGGGAATTCACAATGGTTATTGTATTACATATTGATAACTTCAAAGTGCACACTCAGGAAAACAAATGTAGAAATGCAACATTGATCAAATAATTAATCATTAAATGTTCCTTTCAATGAAGTGATAGAGGTCAGTAGTACAACTATGTTAGCTATTGTGAATATACATACATATATAATTATCCCTTTCTTCTTTTTCTCTTTTGCCTCATCCCAGTTGCTATTTACTTTTGAGCAGTTTCCTTTTGTTTCACAATTTTTATCATACTTCCTAATTTTTATTCACACATTCAGATTCTTACATGAGTGATATATGCACATCTCATTTATTTCACTTATGAGTATGGTCTCTATAAAAGCCTCAAGTTTATCCTTCTTTATAACTGAGTAATATTCCATTACATAAAAATGCCACAATTCTTTTATCCAATCCTGAGTGGATGGACATTTGGGTTGCTTCCACGATTTGGCTATTACATATTGTGCTGCTATAAACATGGGTGCACATATATTGCTGTGATATGATGTTTTCAGGTCTTCTGTGAAAATACCCAGAAGAGGAATAGCTGGGCTGAATGGGACCTAGTTTGCTAAGGAATCTCCAAACTGATTTGCACAATGGTTTCACCAGTCTGCATTCTCACCAGCAGTGAAGAGTTGCTATTTCTCCACAGCCTTGCCAGCATCTGTTTGATTTCTTAATGATAGCCATTCTTACTGAGGTGAGATGAAATCTCAATGTTGTTTTAATTTGCATTTCTCAAATAACTAATGATGTTGATTGAACATTTTCTCATGTATTTCTTGTCATTCTATTTTTTTATCTGAGAAGTGGGTGTTCATCTCAGATTCCCATTTTAAGCTTGAGTCTTTGAATTTAGGGAGATTGATGCTTTCTAATTCTTTATATGTTCTGGATGGAAGACCTTTGTCTGAGGGACAGCACCTATAATTTTTTCCCAAATTGTGAGTTTTCTTTTTACTGTGCTGGTGATTTCTTTAGCTGTGCAAAAGCTTTTCAGTAAGATGAGGTCTCAGTTGTTGATTCTTTGAAGTATTTCCCTTGCAGTTTGGTTTTTGTTCATGAACTCTCTGCCTACCCCTATGTCCTTAAGATTTTTACTTACTTTCTCTTGCAATAGATTTAGTGTTTCTGTTTTAATAGTGAGATTTGTGATCCATTTTGATTTGAGTTTGGTGCATGGTGATAGACTTGGGTCTATTTTCAGTCTTCAGCAAGTGGGAAGCCAATTCTTCCAGCACCATTTATTAAAGAGACTATCTTTCTTCTAGTGAGCTTGTTTGGCTGCTTTGTCAAAGATGAAGAGGCTAAGTGTGTTTGTGGTTGTGGCTGTATCTTCCAGTCTGTTCCATTGATCCTCAGGTCTGCTTTTTAGCCAGTACCAGGTTGATTTTATTACAGTAGCTTTGTAGTATAATTTCAGGTCAGGGATTGTGATTCCACCTGACTTCTCCTTGTTGCCCAGGATTGCTTTTGCTATTCTGGGTCTCTTCTGGTTCCAGATGAATTTAAAGAATGTTTTCTCTGGATCTGTGAGGTAAGCTAATGGTAGTTTAATGGGGATTGCATTGAATCTGTACAATAATTTTGGTAGTATGGCCATTTGTACAATGTTGGTTCTTCCTACCCATGAGCAAGAAATTACTGAAGTCCTCTTCAATCCCTTTTATCAGTGTACTGTAGTTTTCAGTGAATAGATCTTCTACTTCTTTTGTTAGACTGATTCCTAAATATTTGAATATTTTGGATGCTATTATGGTTTCCTTAATTTCTCTCTCAGTCTGTTTGTTGTTTGTGTACAAGAATGCTATTAATTTGTTAGTGTTTACTTTCTATCCAGCTACACTACTCAATTTGTTGATTAATTCTAGGAGTGCTCTGGTGGAGTTTTTGGGGTCTTCCATGTAAAGTATTATGTTATCTGTGAATAGTAATAATTTCACTTCTTCTTTTCCTACCCTTATTCCTTTTATTTCTCTCTCTTGTCTAATTGCTCTGGCTGATGCTTCCAGAACTATGTTGAATATGAGTGGTGACAGTGGACATCCTTCTCTTATTCCTGACTCTAAGTGAAAGCTTTTAGTTTTCTCCATTTAGTATGATGTTAGCTGTTGGTTTGTCATAGATTGTTTTAATCTGATTGAGGTAAAGTCCATCTACTCCTTTTTTCTCTAGGGTTCTTATCATGAATGTATGTTGGACTTTGTCAAAAGCTTTTTCCATATCTTTTGAGATGATAGTGTGGTTTTGGTCTTTGGCTCTATTTATGTGGTGTATAACATTAATTGATTTGCATATATTGAACCATTCATGCATTCCCGGAATGAATCTAAATTGGCCGTGGTGTATTATTTTCTTGATGATTTGCTGCATTCTATTTGCTAGTGTTTTATTGAGTATCTTGGCATCTATATTCATTAGGGAGCTTGGTCCGTAGTTCTCTTTCTTGGTTGGGTTTTTCTCAGGTTTTGGTATGAGTATAATACTTGCCTCCAGAAAGAAGTTAGGGAGACTTGTGTCCTTTTCAATTTCATTGAAGAGTTTGAGGAGTGTTGGCATTAAATCTTCTTTGAATTTTTATAGAATTTTGCTATGAATCCATCAGGGCCTGGGCTTTTCTTTGTCAGTAAGTTTCTAATCACATTTTCAGTCTCATTAACTGACATTGAGTTGTTCAGGATTTTTATGTCTTCTTGATTCAATTTTGGTAATTCATACATATCTAGGCATCTGTCCATTTTTTCTGAGTTTTCTGCTCTATAGGAGTAAGATTTTCAAAGTAGGTATTAGTGATCTTCTGAGTTTCTGTAGGATCTGTATTGATTTCACCCTTTTCATTCCTTATTGCATGAATTTGAGTTTTTTCCCTTTTTTTTAGTAAGGTTGGCTAGAGGTTTATCAGTTTTATTTCTTCTTTCAAAGAACCTACTCTTTGATTCAGTTATTTTTTTGTAGGGTTTTCTTCATCTCAATTGCATTAATTTCTGTCCTGATCTTTATAATCTCCTCCCTTCTTTGGGCTTTGGTCTTGACTTGGTCTTCTTTTTCTAAAAGTTTGAGGTGCAGCATTAGGCTATTTATTTGTTCTCTCTCTGTTTTCCTTATGTGTAAGTTCACTGCTATAAATTTCCCTCTGAGAACTGCTTTCATTGCATCCCACAGATTCTGGCAAGCTGTATCTACATTTTCATTTGTTTTATGTATTTTTTAATTTCTTCTGTGAGCCATTGTTTGTTCAGGAGACTATTATTTAAATTCCAAGTGTTTATGGAGTTGAGTTTCTTTTGTTGTTTAATTTCCAATTTCAATGCACTGTGGTCAGATAATATGTATGGGATAATTTCAATTCTTTTTCATTCAGTTAGGTATGCTCTATGGGCTAGAATGTGGTCTATTTTAGAGAACATCCCATGTGCAGCTGAGAAAAATGTTTATTCTGATATTGTGGGGTGGAACATTCTGAATACATCTACTAAGTCCATTTTTTCTCAGATTTCATTTAGGTCTACTATTCCTTTGCTAATTTTTTGGTCTAATTGACCTATCTCTTTGTGTCAAAGGGGTGTTGTGGTCCCCTATTACAGTAGTGTTATTGATTATTTGATTTTTCATGTCTGTTAAGATTTGTCTTACGTAGTTTGGTGCACCAATATTTGGAGCATACATGTTGATTGTTATTTCTTCCTTTTGCAGTTTTCCCCTAACTAGTATGTAGTGACCATCTTTATCTCTTTCAGTTTTTCTAGGTTTGAAGTTTACATTGTCTGCAAACAAAATCGCTACCCCTCCTTTTTTCTGGGAACCTGTTGCATGGAGAATTGCTTTCCATCCTTTGGCTTTCAGTCTATGGATTTCCTTTTGAGTAAAACGTGTTTCCTGTATAAAGCATATTGTGGGATTTTGTTTCTTAATCCACTCTGACAGTCTGTTTCTTTTGACTCCTGAATTGAGTTCATTTATTTTAATGGTTATAAGTGATATATGTTGGCTTATCCTTGACATATTATTTACTTGCTGTTGGTTTCCTACTTTTGCTGTAGGTTTAATTGCTTGAGGCTTCCTTTCTATTGTTATTCTTGTGATTGTGGTCTTTTTCTCTGTCTAGAACATCTTTTATTACTTTTTGTGAGGTTGGTTTTGCACTCATGAAGTTCTTCAGTTGTTCTTTGTTATTGAAATATTTTATTTCTCCATTGAATTTGAAGGATAGTTTTGCAGGATACATCAGTCTGGATTGGAAGTTGTTTTGTCTCAGAACCTGTAATATATTACTGCAAACTCTTCTCATTTGAATAGTTTGTGTTAAGAAGTCTACCATGATTCTGATGGGCTTTCCTTTTTACTTGATCTGTTACTTTTCTCTAGAAAGTTTTAATATTCTGTTCTTTTTCTGGATATCTGGGATCTTGATTATTATATGTCTGGGTATGGTTTTATTTTGGTTATGGCTAGTTGGAGTTCTATATGCCTTATTACCTGTATCTCAGTTTCTGTTTCCATGCTTGGGAAATTTTCTGCTATTATTTCTGGAAATATTCTTTTTATGTTATTTGTGTTGCCTCCTGCTGTTTGATTGACTCCTATTAGTCTAACATTATTTCTCTGTGGCTCATCTTGCAGATATTGAATTGATTATTCCTGGATCCTTGTTGATTTTAAGAGATTCTTCCTTTCATGATTGCTAGCTGCCATGCTGTTTTTAAGATCTGAAATTCTATCTTTGGCTTCATTCAGGTGGTTTTGCAAGTTTCAGTGGAAGTTTTGATTTCCTGGAAATCTCTTTGTGTCTGTTTCATGCATTCTAATGCATTCCTATAGTGCTCATATAACATTTCCATCTGTTGCCTATGTTCCTCTATTTTTTTAATCTATTTCTTCTCTAGATGTGCTGAGTAATTCTTTCCTTATTATTGTCATTTCATTTTTTTGCCTGAGAGATTATTTCTGATCTGATCTTTTCTATGGCCTGATGGAGTTGTTTCTTTACTTCAGATGTGGACATTTCAGAGATTTCAGATATGTGGCTTCCAGGTTCTCCTATGTCAGTATCTCCTAGACTTGCTCTGGGTGGAGTTGAGTTCTGAGATTGCATTTTGCTCCTATGTCTGCTCATTTTCGAAGTCAGATGAAAAGTGCTGAGCTACAAGCTACCCAGGCATCTCACCGAAGGACTTTAGGCACCCTAATTTACCTGGATATCAAGCTTATCCTAAGTTGGCAGAAAGTAGCAGACCACCGGGCCCAGGATTCCCAATTGGTGGGGTGCATGGCTCAGACAATAACTGTAATTGTGCAGGAATGTTGGCCTTCTGTACCAGGGTCTCCAGGCCATGGATGGAAAGTGTGGGCCTTAGCCATGAATCCAATTGTTGTCAGACAGGGGCTGCTGCTCTGGGATCCTCAGGTAGCAGGTAGCTGCTCAGGGGAGGGCAGGCCTCACCTCCCAACCTAGAGGACCACATAACTTGGCGCTACTCCCATGCAGCAGGCCTCACCCGCCAATGGAGAGGCCACTCTGGTTCTGCTTCACGCAGCCTGAGCTGCTTTCCCTCCCCAAAGGAGTGGCACAGAGTTTAGGGGCAGGCCTCACCCACCAAAAAAGAGTTCCACAGAGACTGAGGCAGCTCCCGCACCACAGGTCTCTCCTACCAACAGAGAGGTCCACAGAGTCTGGGCTGCTCCTGTGCCACAGGCCTCACCCACCAACAGAGAGATCCACAGAGATGGGCTGCTCTGGGCCACAGGCCTCACCTACCAATGGAGAAGGCCTCTCTGGTGTCACTTGCCTGGCCCGAGCTGCTTCCCTGTCCCAAAGGAGTGGGGCAGAGCATATGCACAGGCCTCACCCATCAACTGAGAGACTCACAGAGACTGGATCCACTCCCATGCCACAGGCTCACCCGCCAACAGAGAGGGCCACTCTGGGGCAGCTTCCCCAGCCCGAGCTGCTTCCCTATGTTTCTTATAATGAGATCTTCTTAGAGTTTATTCTATCTACTATCCTTCTTAAATCTCACCACCCTAGGATAAAACCACTCTACCAAGGGGAAACACATTTAATATAAGTTCCCAATTTGCAATTGGCTCTGTTATATAATTGTAGGTTTTGCTCCTATGGTTTAAGGTACAAAATTAACACCTACCACAGTTTTTCAGATTCTAAACTATGCTTGATGCTATTGTTATTGCTAATTATACTACATCAGCTAGGATGTCATATCTGCTAAAATCAGTTCTTCTCCCTTTAGAATAATACTTGGAAGCTCTGGGGTAATAGCCTCAGCACAATGCAGCACCAAAAAACTGGGGACTGAGCCAAATAAATACAAATATCTCACTCTTAGTTAATTGGGAAGGTAGGGTCTTGGGACAGACACAAGCAAACAACCTCCCACACACAGAGGACATCCCTGAGGAACACAATCTTCCTAAAGAATACTTCATACCAGTGATATACCTACATACTACAAAAAGTTACAAGGATCAACACAGAAAACAAAATAGAAATTTTTGAAATAGGAAATGACAAGACATAATATTGTCTCCCTAGTGTAAGAACCTGAAAGAGTAAATAAAACTGAAAGGTACAGTGTGTGTTGTGAAAGAGAAAGAAGCTTCTTAATAAGAAAGAACAACTGGGATGAAGGAAACAAGAAAAGAAAAAAAGAAGAAAGGAATATATATATATACACACACAGACACACACAAGATAGTTCAGATAATTGTACAACTAATTTCTATTTGTTTATTGAAAGGAACAGTTGATGTTTAATTGTTTGATCAATCTTGCATACCTATATCTGGCAATCTTGGTAACTACTTTGAAGATAACAATAAGTAATACAACAACCATTGTTGATTTCCTATCATCTTGTTTTGAAAACCTGTATCATTTTTATAGTTTTGTGTTGTTTTCATTATTTTTTGTTCTTTTCTCTTTAAAACAAAAAAAATTTTTAAAAGAAAATGTTAAGATGCAGAGAAAGATGCAGTCTCAGAGCTCCAGCCCACCCAGAACGAGTCCAGAAGACAATAAGATAGAGGACAATAGAAGGCACATATGTAACATTTCTGAAATGATAGCAACCAAAATAAAGGAAAAAATCCATGAGGCTATAGAGGAAATCAGATCAGAAATAATCTCTCCTGTAAAAAAAGAAATGTCAACATTCATAAAGGAATTGCTCAGCAAATCTCGAGTAGAGGTACATAAAAGAATAGATGATGCTAGGAAAAGGATGTATCATGTTCATACTATCTCTTAGTAATTGTAGGCTGATCAGGTCCACCATCTCCCAAACTAGTGTGTAGAGAAGGCTAAATAAAAAGAGGTGGATGGAATGATTTCAGGAATCCAGAAAGATCAAAGCCCTCTCAGAATTCAAGATTCTTTCAGGGCTAAAACCAAGACCTTCTCTAAATAGCCTGTTTTTATAGTTATCACAAGAAGGGAGGGGAGTATTCAAGAATGGTGGAATCACTCAAAGACTTCTCCAAGTAAAAGAGAGAGACAAAATAAGTTAATCCACCCAAAAGTGAGGTGCCTCAGGTTACAGTCTTTAACTAGTGGAGGTTGGATCCAGGTGGCTTTAGCTGCCAGCTTGTCTTATCTTTTGAGGCTAGAACCATGTCTACCACCGTACAATAAACTAAAGTCCAAATGGATCAAAGATCTAAATATTAAAACAGAAACACTAAATCTACTGAAATAAATAGTAAGTAGAGATATTGAAGACATAGAAATAAGCAGAGAGTTCATGAACAAAAGCCAAACTGCATGGAAAATACTTCAAAGAATCAACAACTGAAAACACATCTTTTTAAAAAATATTTGCTCATCAAAAGAAATCACCAACAGAGTGAAAAGATAAACCACAGAATAGGAAAAAAAGTTTAGCCAACTGTCCCTCAGATAAAGGACTTCTATCTAGAATATATAAAGAACTGAAAAATATCAAGACCCCTAAATTCAAAGACCCAATTCAAAAATGGACATTTGAGATGAACATACAATTCTCAGATGAAGAAATACAAAGGGCAAATACACACATGAAAAAATGTTCAACATCACTGGTCATTCAAGAAATGCAAATTAAAACACCTCTGAGATTTGATCTCACCCCAGAAAGAATGGCTATCACCAAGAAATCAACCAATAACAAATGCTGGCAGGGCTGTAGGGAAAAAGGAACCCTTCTCCACTGTTGGTGGGAGTGTAGACTGGTACAACCACTGTGGAAATCATTGTGGAGACTCCTCAAAACCTAGGACTAGAGGTCCCATTTGACCCAGCTATTCCCCTTCTGGGTATTTTCCAGAATTAAAAACATCATACCACAACAATATATGTGCACCCATGTTTATAGCAGTTCAATATGTAATAGCTAAGACTTGGAAAACACCCAAATATCCACCAATCAAGGAATACATAAAACTGTGGTATTTTTGTACTATAGAGTACTACTCAACTATAAAGAAGGATAAACTCAGGCTTGTATAGGTAAATAGATACAACTAGAGACCATACTTATAAGTGCAATAAATTAGACTCTCACGTGCAAACATTGTATTGTCTCCATAGTGTAAGAAACAGAGAGTAAATGAGATCCAAAACACACAACAGATATTGTGAAAGGGAAAGAAACTGCTGAAAAGAAAAGAACAATTGGGATGAGGGAAAAAAAATATATACGTGTATACATAATATAGCTAAGATAATTATATTACTAATTTCTACTAGTTCATTGAAAAGAATGATTGGTGCTTATATGTGTGATCAGTTTTGCACACCTATAACTTGTAATCTAAGCAACTACTTTAAAGATAACAGTATGCAATGTAATAACCATTGTTAATTTCCTATTACCTTGCTTTAAAAGTCTATATCATTGTTTTGATAAGTTAAGACTGCTCCAAAGACATTTAACTGAGATATCAAAATGAGTAATGACTTCATATTTTTTGCTTCCTTTTGAAAATAATTTCATAATGTGGTACACAGAAACAAATATACCATAATGTCTCCAGTCTATTGGATTTAAAATGTTACACAAGTAAAGAATTTTTAAATTCTTAAAATTAACAATAAAAATGACCTTAATGTTTAAGAACAAAAAAGTTCTACATACTAAAATCTGTGGGATACCCCCAGAGTGCATCAATAGAGAAATGTAAAACCTTAAGTGCATTGAGGAAGACTTTGAAGGACATGAAGAACTAAATTAGTTAAATAAGTATAAAGGAGAAAACCCAACAGAGCAGTGGAAAATATATAATAAGGCCACATCCAGAAAAAGAAGAAATAAAAAACAGTAGAAAATAATAAAAAATATGATATTTGAATAGGCTGCTAAAATAATTAAGCTTTTAGTGATCAAGAGATACAAAATAAAGTTACAAAACTGAGCAATGTTGGAAATGAAAAGAGAATTTTTCTCCTTACAAATAAGGAGAAAATTCTTAAAATCATAAAACAATAGTTTAGGTTTTGCCAATATTTAATATGCCGGTATACAATTTGTTTTTAATTTTAAAAGACAACTACAATAATAGCTCAGGCTCAGGCTCTATAACGGTTTCTTGGTGTGTGTCTTTTTTTAAAGTTGAGATTGCTCCAAAGGGATTTAACTGAAGTATTTATATGAGTAGAGTGACTTCATACTTTTTTATCTCCATATGGTTCTAAACACAAAATACTCCAATGTATATAGAAAAAATTATCTTTCCCACTATATTTCTAACTACTCAGTATTTCTCCCAAAGGCATCCCAGCATTATCATTATTGAAAACTTCCAAAGATATTTTATTAATTTAAAAGTTAATACAAGTGTAACTTCTTTAATCCTTTTGCTCACATATAAAATAAATTTAGCTGGTCGATTTAAAAGATCCCCCCCCAGGCAACAATTTGTCAGCATATTTCATAAAATTTTCAGCAAACAGCTAATACTTGTCATATGTAAGTTGTTTCTGATAATAGAAAATGAGAGACATTTGCCCATACCAAAAAGAACTTGCTTATACTATATCTGTTCCTGCTCCTTTGATGAGATACAGCCATATAAAACTTCTATGTTTCCCAGAATCTCTGTCCAGTCCAGTTGTGATTTGTGCTCTGCCGTACAACTTTACTCATATTGAACTTCAATTTGGAAGTGAGTCAAAGAGAAGGAGACAGGGCACCCACTTTGCTACCCTGTTCTTGACAAATTTATTGTTTCCTGAGCCAGTAGCTAAGGAACAGCATCCTGACTGCAGGTAGCTTCCTGAAGTTAAGAGGTTATGAGGTTCTGGAACTCCAACTAGTGAAGTGGCTTCCTGAACATGGCAGAGAGGACAGATGCCTAATTTTTCCAATGCTTGCTTGTAACACTAGAAGTATGTTCTTTAGTAGACTGGCTTGGCAATATGGATTTAGTCATAGTTTCTGGAGATTAAAATAGAAATCCTTTTTTTCACCGTTAAAATGAATTTCTAAGTAAATCATTTAATATCCTAAAGAGGGGCTGAGGGGAAGAATACATTTTCAGAATGTGAGAGGTCCTGGGTTCGATCCCAAGCACCTCACACACACAGAAAAAAAAAATCTTACAGGATAAATCTCTTTTTATCTAAGGTGAAACTGTTGTTAACTGAACAATATGCAGCTCTATCCTAATCTACCTTAAAACTAAAACAGAAAAGGACAATGCCAGAGTGGAAAATTGTATATGAATGTTATATATAAATATATATATAATGATTATATATATAAAATCATTCAAGAAAGCAAATTAAAACATTAAGACTTCATCTCGCCCCAATAAGATTGACCAGGATTAAGAAATCAACCAATAACAAATGCTGGTGAGGTTGTGGAGAAATAGGAAATCTTCTGCACTGCTGTTGGAATGCAGACTGGTGAAACCACTATGGAGATTGGTTTGGAGATTCCTCAGTAAACCAGGTCTAGGAGTCCTATTCAACCCAGCTATTCCCCTTCTGGGTATTTCCCCAGAGGATCTGAAAACATCATATCACCACAATATATGTGCACCCATGTTTATAGCAGCACAATTTGTAATAGCTAAATCATGGAAGCAACCCAAATGGCCAGCCACAGAGGACTGGATTAAAAAAAACTGGCATTTTTACATAATGGAATATTACTCAGTTATAAAGAAAGACAAACTTGAGGCTTTTATAGGCAAATGGTCACAATTCAAGACTGTATTCATAAGTGAATTAAATCAGATGTGCATGTGTGAATAGCATATTGTATCATTAGTGTAAGAACCTAAAAGTGGGAATATAAATTGGGAGATAGGAAAGGAAACTGCTCAAAAGTAAAGAGCAACTGTGATGAGGGGAAGGAGAAAGGAAGAAAGGGATTACTATTCATGTATGTATGTATATGTAGGATGGCTAACATGTTTCCACTGTTGTCTTATGTCACTTTATGGTAAGGAACAGTCAATGATTAGTTTTTTGATCAATCTTATGTGTCTACATGCATTACCCTGAACATACACTTTGAAGTTTTCAATATGTAACACAACAACCGTTGTTAAGGCCCTGTCACCTTACCTGTAATTCAGTTTTTGTACTGTTCATGTGCTACTTTGTGCCTGTTTGTTAATGTTTTCATTTTTTTACTTTAAAAAAAATTCAATGGAGAAATGAAATATTTCCACGACAAAGAACAACTGTTCATGAGTACCAAACAAAACTTACAAAAATTAATAAAAGTTATTCTAGACAGAGAAAAAAGAGACCACAATCCCTAAAATAACAATAGAAAGGAACCCTCAGAGCAGGTAATTAAATCTATCACAAAAGTAGGAATCCAACAGGAAGTAAATAACATGACAATGATAATCCAACATATATCGGTTATATCCATACATGTAAATGGCCTCAATTCACCAGTCAAAAGAAACAGTCTGGCAGAGTAGATTAAGAAGCAAAATCCCACAGTATGCTGTATACAGGAAAAAAATTTTACTCAAAAGGAAATCCATAGACTTAAAGTCAAAGGATGGAAACCAATCCTCCATGCAACAGGAACCAGAAAAAAGCAGGAGTAGCTATTGTTTCCAGATAATGCAAACTTCAAATAAAGAAAAATCGAAAGAGATAAAGATGGTCACTACATACTAGTTAGGGGAAAACTGCAAGAGGAAGACATAACATCAACATGTATGTACCAAATATTGGAGCACCAAACTACATAAGACAAATCTTAATAGATATGAAAACCCAATAATTGATAACACTATTGGAAGAGGGAACCTCATCACTCCTTTGCCACTAAGAGGTTGGTCAACTGAACAAAAAAATCAGAAATAATAGACCTGAACCAAATCTGTGAAGAAATGGATTTAGTAGATATATACAGAGTGTTCAACCCACAACATCAGAATAAACATTTTTCTAAGCTTCACATGGGACTTTCACCAAAATAGACCACATTATAACCCACAGAGCATACCTGCCTAAATGCAAAAGAATTGAAATTATCCCATGCATATTATCTGGCCACAATGCAATGAAATTGGAAATTAATGACAAAAGGAACTCTAAAAAGTCCATAAACATTTGGAAATTAAACAACAACCTCCTGAACAGACAATGGGACACAAAAGAAACTAAAGAAGAAATTTAAAAATATCTACAAACAAATGAAAATGCAGATACAACTTAGCAAAATCTGTGGGATGAGAGGGAAATTTATAGTAGTGAACTCACACATAAGGAAAACAGAAAGAGAACAAATAAATAGCCTAATGCTGAACCTCAAGCTTTTAGAAAAAGAAGACCAAGTCAAGATCAAAGCCCAAAGAAGGGAGGAGATTATAAAGGTCAGGACAGAAATTAATGCAATTGAGATGAAGAAAACACTACAAAAAATAAATGAATCAAAGAGTTGGTTCTTTGAAAGAATAAATAAAATTGATAAACCCCTAGCCAAACTTATCAAAAAAAGAAAGGAAAGAACTCAAATTAATGCAATAAGGAATGAAAAGGATGAAATCACTGCAGATCCTACAGAAATTCAAAAGATCATTAATACCTACTTTGAGAATCTTTACTCCCATAGGATAGAAAACTCAGAAGAAATGGACAAATTCCGAGATATGTACGAATTACCAAGGTTGAGTCAAGAAGATATAAAAATCCTAAACAATCCAATATCAATTAATGAGATTGAAAATGTGATTAAAACTTACCAACAAAGAAACGCCCAGGCCCTGATGGATTCACAGCAGAATTTTATGAGAAATTCGAGGAAGATTTAATACCAACACTACTCAAACTCTTCAGTGAAATTGAAAAGGAAGTAATTCTCCCTAACTCATTTCTAGAGGCAAGTATTATGCTGATACCAAAACCAGAGAAAGACCCAACCAAAAAAGAGAGCTACAGACCAAGCTCCCTAATGAACATACATGCAAAGACCGAGCCTCCGGCAGTGGGGCAACAGGAGAGAGCCCAGTGGTCCCCTGGGGGCAACCCCATGGACTTGACCAGACCCCAGGCAGCGCAGTAGAGGGGCGGAACCTGGCGATCTGCTGGTGGTAACCCTATGGACTCAACTGGGCCTCCAGACACAGGGCACTGAGGTAAAAACTGGTGGTTTGCTGGGTAACATCACCGACTCAATCAGACCCCTGATGGCCTTCAGGCCTTGTCAATGGGGGCTTAACCATAGTGAACCTGGTTCCCTGCCTATCTACTGGTCTTTGAGCATGGGTGTTTTTCCACTGCTTGCCATAGCAATTTGTGTACACCCACATTTGTTACAGCATAATTTGATGCAACCATGTCTCTTCCCAAAGTAAGAGCCCGAGGGAGTAAATAAACCCAAAAGTACAATAATTATCAGAGGGAAGATGACTAATTGGGTGGTAAAACAACAGAGATGAGGGTAGAGAAAACTGATTAATCAAACAAGCTATCATCTGTATAACTGAGCAACAAATGTGAAGATAACATTATGTAATACAGCAGCCAGTGCTAATTCCCTACTATTTTCCCTATAATTTGGTTTTTCCTTTATTGTTTTTGTGTTAACTAATGCGAAGATAACATTATGTAATATAGCATCCAGTGCTAATTCCCTGCTATCTTTTCTATAATTTTTTTATTTCCTGTATTGTTTTTGTGTTATTCTTGTTTACATGTCTCCATTCTTTTGTCTTTAAAATAAAAATGAATAAATAAATAAACTGTGTAAGAAAACTGACAAAAGTTTGTGGTACTTTTATATAATGGAGTATTACTCATCTATAAAGAAAGACAAACTTGAGGCTTTTATAGGTAAATAGTCACAAGTAAAGACCATACTCATAAGTGAAATAAATCAGACCTGCATGTGTAAGTAATGTATTGTCTCACTAGTGTAAGTACCTGAAAGAGTGAATAAAAACTAGGAGGTATGATAGACATTGTGAAATGAAAGGAAAATGCCCAAAAGAAATGGGTAACTGGGGTTTGGGTAAGGAAAAAGTAAAGAAATGGAAATTATGTATTTATATACAAGATGGCTAACAGTTGTACTACTGTCTTCTATTGCTTTACTGAAAGGAACAGTTAATGTTTGATGATTATTGCTTGTCTCTATTTGTTTTCCTGAGAAACCACTTTGAAGGTATCAATATGTAATAGAGCAACTATTATTAATTTCCTACCACTTTGTCTGTAACTCTGTATTGTTTGTATTGCTCTTATGCTATTTTGTAAATGGATGTCTGTTTGTTAATGTTTTCTTCCTTTATTAAAATAAAAAAAACAGAAAGCTTTCTCTCTAAAATCAGGAACAGCACAAGGATGCTCACTGTCACCACTCCCATTCACTATATTTCTGGCAATATTACTAGAGCAGTTAGACAAGAAAAAAAAATAAAAGGAATAAGGTTAGGAAAGCATCTTACTGTTTTCATTGCTAAGATAAAGTACTTGATATCCAAAAATACAGGAATATTTATTTTGCTCACAGTTGTAGAGGTTTCAGCTCATAGTTGGTTGGCTCCAAGGCCAGGCAGCATGGCAGAAGGGCATTACAGAGAAAAAACAGGCAGAAGATGAATGAAGTGGCAAAGAATCAGCAAGCAGCAACAAATGGCAGCTGCTCTTTTTCTGTCTCATATTGATACTATATAGGCCTTTCCCATTATGCACACTCAGAATTATGCCAAGCCTATTAGTGAACTAATTTAGTAATCACACTCTCTTAATCTCAGTATCACACACTTAATCCCACCATCACATACTATAGATCTAACCACCTCTGAAAAGCTCTATGATAACATGAAGCTTTGGTGGGACAGCTAGACACAAGCCATAGCAAACAAAAAGAAGTTAAATTATCATTATTTGCTAATGACTTGAAATTCTACATAGGAGACCGCCAAACTTCCAACAAAAGACTTCTATATTTAATAACAAAATTCATAGCATAACTGGATACAAAGTCAACAATCAAAAATCAATAGAACTCCTGTACACAAATAACAAACTTACTGGAGGAGAAATTAAGGAAGCAACAGCTGCCTCAATAGCATTAAGAAAAATAAAACAGTTAGGAATCAATCTAATAAAGGAAGTAAAAGACCTATACATTGAAAACTACAATACTCTGGAAAAGGAGATGGAAGCACATATCAGAAAATGAAAAGATATTCTCCGTTTTTGGATAAGTAGAAAATTTCTCAAACTGGCCATAATTTGAGAACTGTTATATAAGTGTAATGCAATCCCAATCAAAATACCAGCAACATACCTGGCAGAACTAGAAAAAACAATTCTAAAATTCATATGAAACCAGTAGAGACCTGTTTCGGTTGATACATTGTGTCAACTTGGGGAGTCTGGTGGTTCAGCTGAGTAACTCAACAGTTGTAGATCTTGGGGTGAAAAAGACATGCCCTTACCCCTTCTGGGATGTTGTTTTTTGTGTTAATTTGGGAAGTTTAAAAGGTTAACTATGTGATTCAGCAGGAAGCCAGGGTGCTTACTTTGTATACATTCTGAGCCTGTGGAAGAGGAGGGCATGGGGACTGTGTGAGAGCTACACGCTCCCTGGGTGGGGGCAGGCTGTTTACAAGGTAAGGGAGAGAAAGAGGCTGCTTGCAGCCATTCCTCCCTTTTGCTGGTTGTTTTGCTGTGCTCTGCTGCCCTGAACAGTTTGCCCTCAGCCATGTGCCACTCTGTCTCTGATCCAGCCAAGTATGGACTGAAAACTCCACAAACTGTAAGCTAAATAAACCTTTCCTTCCTTCATTTTGGGCGTTGGGTACTTTGTCTCAGCAATGAGAGAAAAGTAACCAAAACAAGACCTAGAATAGCAAAAGCAGTTCTGGGCAACAAAGGCAAGCAGGGGACATCACAATCCCCAACTTGAAATTGTACTACAAGGCTACTATGCTAAGAACAGCATAGTGGTGGGGCGAATGGACCTGAGAATAAAATGAACTGATTAGAGATGCAGAAACAACTCCAATCACACTCAGCTACCTTATCTTTGACAAGCAGACCAAACACCTTCTCTGAAAGAAAGATAGGCTCTTTAATAAATGGTGCTGGAAAACTGGCTTCCCACATGCCAAAGATTAAACCTAGACCCATATCTCTGATCAGCCACTAAACTAAAACCAAAGTGAATAAAATATATAAATATTAAAACAGAAACAATCTACTGGAATATAAAGTAGGTAAAACTCTTAATATTTTAAAGAGAAAAACAAAAACAATTACACAATATTAAAACAAGATAATAGGAGATTAACAATGGTTAGACCCGGCGCAGCCCCCCGGCGACTCCCGACAGAGATCGGCTTGTTGGCGGCGGAGACGCCCGGCGGTCCCACGTTTCGCGCGTGTCGGGCGAGCCGCGCAGAAAGCCCCAAAGGATAGACTGGCACCTTGGAACCTTCATGCCTGCAGGGACTCCAATAACTGGTAAGATATCGGCGCTCGCGACCAGATCACCGAGTGGGGGAGGAGATCCATCCCTATACCTGCAGGGAAACCTGGGAGGGTGGGGGAGCAGTCTTACACACCTCACCCAGGTCACTAGGTAGGGAGTATCTAACCAATATCTGTACAGCCTTTTAAGGGGAACTCTCAGCAGAAAGCTTAAGGGACATTCTCCCAAAGAGAAGGAATCATTCGAGCAGCCTTTGCAGCTGACCTTCACCTGCTGAACTGCCTTTGGAATTTATAGCTCCACATCTTGAATCTGATACCCAAAAATGGGAAAACAGAGGGGCAAAACGCAGTCTCAAAACTCAA
>PVLD010011743.1:0-63773 GCA_004027595.1 Dinomys branickii
CTACTATTGTATTATATCACTTAATGCTAAGCAATAATCGATGACAGGATATTAGATTAATAGTGTATATCTGTATGTGTTAGCCTGAACACACACTTCGAAGATATCAATATGTAAAGCAGCAACAAGCGGTGTTTTTTTCTGTTGTTGTTGTTGTTGATGTTGTTGCTGTTGTTGATGTATGCCTGTTTTCTTTCTTTGGATTTTTGGTTTTTGTGTTTGTTTGTTTTTTTTTTTCCTGTTGTTGAGAGGATTAACTGTCTGACTAAATTTGCATGTCTGTATATGGGTCCATACATCTACAATTCGAAGATATCAATGGGTAAAGCAACAACTACTGTTGAGACCATATCACCTTGTCTATAGATTAGTTGTGATTGTACTATTTTCTATGATAATGGGTGTCTGTTTGTCAATATGTTTTTGTACTTCTATGTTTCTAAAATAAAAAAAAAAAAAAGAAATAATTGTGGCCCAGGAGACTCAGACTCAGATAGACCAGTGGCTGTCCAGGGTCACACAGCTGCTGGACAGATGGGCCATGCAGGAAGGGTGGGCACATGAGGTACAGAGGGTTTCCTCAAGGCAGTGTGTAGAGATCAGTTCCCTGGGATCAACTGACAGGCACTGGCATCCAGGAGTCATCACTGGTGACTTGGGATAGACAGAGCTGTTGAATAATGCCATGGACATGGTCCCATAGGATGTGTACAATCTGGGTCCCAAGCTCAGATTCCATCAAGAAGTAGATAGGAATCTGCCTTGTGTCTGAGGAAGGAAGAGAAATTCTATGGTTACTTCCATTTGGCTTTGGTCCATATGCAGCTTCAGCTGTGAGGCCTCAGTATGAAGTTTAACTTCAAAGTTCAAACCCTGAGTTTAAAGTCTCTTAAACTTTCTCATAGTGTTGGTTAAGGGTATGGCCTCCTGGTAACATAATGCTCAAATGAGGCAAATTTAGGGAGTCAAAGACAAAGCTAATGAATACTTACCCAGCATAACATATGTCTTAGTCCATTTTTCTGTTGCTAATAACATAATATTAAAGACTTGGCAAGTTATAAAGAAAAAAAAAGTTAACTTTTGCTTCACAGTTGTGTCTGAGATCTGCTGATGATCTTTCTGCTGGACAAATGCTAAGGTTCGCAGGAGATAGAATGAAAGAGAGCCAAGAAGCCGGTGGGAGAATAGCCAAACCAGCTTTGATAGCAGATCTGCTCTTCAGGAAGATAGATCCCAAATCACATCTTGAAGAGCCCACTTGGTCCCACCTCTGAATAGCTCCTAACAGGGATTAAATTTCAATATGAATTTTTGGAGTACTAGATATACACAATACCAGGTAGGCACAGTCTCTGCCAAACATATCTATGTCATAGTGGGAATTACTGTGGGGAGCCAGAGGAGCCTCCGGCAGCTCGGAACAGACCTGTCTGTCCCTTCACCAAAAGATGACAACACCCATTTTCCTCTGTTTGCATGAATTACAACTACCAGTTGTGCAAAGTCAAGAGCCCAAGAGGTAAGTCAGAATTTAGGGTGCTGAGGACCAGAGGAAAGTATAAATTTTATTTGTATGTTAAAATGCCTGGCTTTCTGATCCAGTCGTGTCAGTAGTGACCATGAACCGTGGCCCTCACCCATTGTCTTCCTAAATATTGCTTTGCTTGTCTATTAGGTGGGAATTATAAGCCCTTCCTCATCTATTACTCAGTGTTCTTCTGAGGTCACATTAAACAAAGTGTGTTAGATTTCTTGTAAAGCAAGAGCTATTTCAAAAGAGCTCATTTGTGTGGCAGTCTTCATTCTCAGTATCAGAGTCACTGAAAGCGGGGAAACTTTCTTATTCTTCCTATAAAGGATGTGAGCTCTGTGCACATCACAGGGAAGAATCTCTCCTTTAGATATAGGGCATTGGTTTGCTCTCTCTTTAAAAGGAGAGCAGGAAAATGGGGAAAAGCTAGGTGTATCTCTAGGACTCCTAGCCACTAAGAATTTGTAGGAAAAAGAAATGTAGTAGGAACTGCACATGTGCTGTGGGCACCCATATGTTGTATCCTAGCCCAATGGCAAATAAAATTACATCCCCCAAGTAACCTTCTCCCTAGCATACAGAGGGATGGTCCCTCTGATCCCCTCTCTCAGGTTTGACAACACATTAAGAAGCATGATGGGAAATCTTTTTAAACTTTTTTTTTTTTTGTGGTACGGGGAATTGAACTCAGGACCTTGCACTTACCAGACAGGTACTTATTCCACTGATCTACATCACCAGGCCTAAGAAATCTTTGATGTACTCCATTGCCAAAGACTTTGAAGGTAAGCCACATTCTAGACACTTAGACTGCTTCTAAGATCCAGGAAGGAAGGCCAGAAAGGCAGTAAAATGATAGGAAAAAGAAAGGCAAGAAACCCTGCCATGTTTGGTCCTCAAAATAAAGGTATTAAATTCCTAGCAATAGCTCTTTCATCAAATTTAAATGTACATTAGGATATCATGTTAAGTATTACTCAAAATGTCTGTTTCTGTTAAAGCTTAGGTTACTTTGCTTTGTTTTTATAAATAGAAATTATGTGAACAGACATAGGATGTAAACTTTTCAGCTATTGCTGAGAGGGAGGTCGATTGCATTTAAATATTCAGTATGCTCTGGGGCATCCATTTAGTTTTCTTTATTACCAAGTTTTAATAATGAGTGTAAGCATGACTCACATAGACTTTCCTTTCTCCTCTATGTAGAAGGAGAGCTAGAAGAAACTGTAGTTAAGGTTAGTGTAATTGGTTGTGAACAAAGGCAAGCATAGCAAGAATATCAACAAACACTTAAACTGCATGACTTGTGTTAGCTTTCCATCATGGCAAAATACCTGAGAAAACCCGGGGAAAAATCTATTTTGGCTTATGGTTTCAGCAGTTCTAGTCCATGTTCCTCTGTTGGTCCTGTTGTTTTGGGCCTGTGGGGCACTGCCATGTGCTTCAAAAGGTCAATTCATCTCATGGCAGTTAGAAAGCAAAGACAGAAGAAAGAGGAGGGGGCTGGATCTCAGTATCCCTTTAGGGGCACAACACCAGTGACCAGATTCCCTTCCAGAGAGCTCAGCACCTCCCAGCAGTTCCAGAATCGGGTGCCTGAGCCTTCAAAACTTATAGACTCAGCAGTGGTCACATTGCTACCAATGTGTTCTGAAGCATGCAGCTAAGGTAACAGGAGTCATTTAGTACTTTGGTAGATTTTTATGACAAGAAGGAAAAAGAGAGGGCAGGGGAATTCAGCAGGGTAGCACTGTAGCCCAAGTCTGGGCGTAAATATTTGGACTATATGAAGTGGTGACTGACAGATTAATACTGTTCACTAAATTTTGGTTACCTAAATCTCTGTTCTATGTTTGAGTGTACATTAACTAATGTATCGGCTCTCCCAAGCAGATCCTAGAGGCAAGTCCTACTGTTAGCCTTCCTGACCATATAGAACAGTTGAGTCATCAGGGGTTAAATTTTTTTTTTTTTTTTGGTACTGGGGATCGAACTCAGGACCCTGCGCTTGCTAGGCAAGCACTTATTCCACTGAGCTATATCCCCAGCCCCAGGGGTTAAAATTTTCTAAGGACACACAGTAAGAATTGGATGCAGAAACCAGAGCTAATATCATTAAGTCCCATGCTGCTCCTCTGAGACATAAACCTAAAGGGTGTGAGACATAATCAATCTATTATATTTTAAATCTTTAGATTATATGATACTTAGATATATCATGTTCAAAACAGTATCTGAGGATATGTACATTAATCAAATATATTTTAAATATGAGGAGTAACATTTTCATAATCTGTTTTTGTATAAATGAATGTCTTTTAGCTTATATTTCAAAGCAAAGCAAATGATCACTTGGGCTTCTCTTCACTAATATTTAGGAGTTTTAAATCTCTATAAGAAGTCTTAACCTGTAATTTTCCTTCATGTTAATTTTCCTACCATGTTTACCAAGTTAGGCTGATGTCATAGTTGCTTTGTAAAATAATTGGAATAATTCCTTCATTGTCTGGTTCTCAACAATGACTGTAACACTGAGATCATCCAGTCTTCAAAGGTTTGTTGAAAGTCACCTGTGAAGTCCTTCAGGCCTGGTAATTTTCTTGTATAAACGTGGGGTGGGGATAGAGCTTTGATAATTTTCTGTTTTTTTTTTTTTTTTTTTTTTTTACTAGAATTAGTCTGTTTAAGCTTTCTGTATCTGATGGGATCAATTTGAGGAACTTGCACTTCCTAGGTAATTATCAATTTCAGGTAGCTTATGCATTTACTTTTCTGGATGTGTGCAAATACTCAATTTAAGAATGTCCTCTACTTTAATGCTGACTTCTCCCTTAGTCACTTCTATCCTTCAGTTTTTGTATCCCTCCTCCCTCGTGATGAGTGATAGTGATTTTGCTGTTGACTTTGTAATTAGATTTATCTTCTGACTCTGTCTTCAGTATCCATTCTTTTTAATTTAGGTGTGAATTATTCTTGTTATTTGCTTGCCTTTTTAAGTTGGAAATTCAACTCTTCATGTTCATTCTTTTACTTAAAATGAAGAATCAGAAAGTTCAAGGATGTGGCTGGAGACTGGAGTCTGAAATAAAATAGTGGGGAATTCTTGGTAGCAAAAATGACTACAGGATTGTTAAGAAAGAGATGTCTAATACATTACTTTATTGATTAAATAATTAATTCTGTTTGTTTATTAGTGAGTTCAAGTATGTTGTGACTGTCCTCTGAGACTCACAAATTCTCAGTAAGACTCTACACATAATGGACTCATGAACTGATGTTTTGAAATAAGCAAGGCAAGAGTGTTCTGCTCTGTGTTTAGAACATCAAAGGGCTGAGAGAAGCCAAGACATCACGGAGACAGACAAACTTGGGAAGGGGAGAAAAAACCATGGACAAGTTGAGAGCTGAGTATTGCACTGTGTGCACACAATGTTGTGTGTTCAATGTTGTATTTGATTTACATTTGAATATTCAGAGTACTCGATGTCACAGAAATAGCTAGGTTACTAGGTACTGCTTTCAAAAATCTTCTCCAAAATCGAAATTGTTATTTACCTTTCTACCTCCATAGTATTGAGACCAAGTATCTGTAAAGAATCCAATCCTGTCAGTCACTTTTTTTGTTATTCATGTTTCATTAGATTCATTTGCAGTACATGATGCTGTTTTGGGAGAGGTCTGTGCTGCCTCCTCTGACCACATGAGACTGTGGGACGTTGCAGTCTCCTTTAGAAAGAGACATTGACCTGTACTTCTCAGTGGACCACACACAACTGGGAGGTTAGCAGAGATTTTTCAGCTATTGTAAAGCTAAAAAATCCTGATATGTTTCTTCTTCTGATTACACAAATATCAGTTGTTATTTTTTAAAATAAGTTAATATTCACCTCTCTGAGCACTTTCTTAGTAATTAGAATTTATTAACTCATCCTGTGCTCCTGAGTGATTGGGGTTGTAGAGATCTGGGTGATCAGAAGTTCTAGTGGTGATCAAGTACCAGCATCAAGGCCAGTGGTGTGGTGGGGGGATTCCACCCAGAGCAGCACATTTTGGGGGCAGAGCTATTGGCCAAAAGGAAAATTATATTGTAACAATTTACTCCATTTTAGCTCAGTGAAGATTTGAGTACATGGAAATACAAATATTGTGTCTGCAGTTTAGTACGCTATTAAAATGTTCTTTTTATTGACTATACTTTTCATAATACTTTGTAAAGAAGTCTTTAAAAATATTGTTACTAATATGATTATTAGTATTTACCTTACTCATCTCTGCTATTATAATTTATTATGGGCCTGTCTTGGTTACTTTTCTCTCGTTGCTGAGACAAAATACCCAACGCCCAAAATGAAGGAAGGAAAGGTTTATTTAGCTTACAGTTTGTGGAGGTTTCAGTCCATACTTGGCTGGTTCAGAGGCAGAGTGGCGCAAGGCAGAAGGCAAACTGTTCAGGGCAGCAGAGCACAGCAAAAAACACCAGCAAAAGGGAGGAATGGCTGCAAGCAGCCTCCTTTTCTCCCCTACATTGTAAACAGCTTACCTCCACCCAGAGGGCGTGAACCTCTCACACAATCTCCATGCCCTCCTCTCCCACAGGCTCAGGATGTTTACAAAGTAAGCACCCCAGCTTCCTGCTGAATCACTCATTAGTTAAACCTGCAGATTCCCCAAGTTGACACAATGTATCAACCATAACAGGGCCATAGGAAATTATAATAATATTCATGGTTCTTTTGAACTGAATTTGATGTTCAGCTAAGGTTTCCTGTGTGCATCCAAATGTAGCAGCATCTACGTCTACAGGGCATTCTAGAATGGTGGCAGCCATTCCAGGTTCCAGAATGGAGGTAGCATAGAGAGTTTGTTCCTCAGAATTGGACTCAGTGTGCCCGGCGATCTAGGCACTTGACCCCTATGGCCAAGAGAGGAAAATCTGGCCACTGCTCCAGGTGGCAGCAGACTTTGGCATCATCCACATGACCCTGGCTTTAGGTGCATGGAGAATGCAAGAGTTCTGAGGTTAAAGAGGCTTCCACCCAGATTTCAGAAGGCCTGGGAGGCCAGGCAGTGTACCCCTGAGAGGGCAGTGTGTGAAGCTGAGTGCTACATGCCCCATGGATAGGGGCAGCTTATTTACAATGTAAGGGAGGTAAAGAGGGCTGCTTGCTGCCATTCTGGAACATGGCACTCACATAATCTCCATGGCTCCTCCTCCACAGGCTCAGCATGTGTACAAAGTAAGCACCCTGGCTTCCTGCTGAGTCACTCAGACAAACCTCTGGACTCCCCAAGTTGACACAATGTAACAACCGTAACATTTTCCCCTGGGAGATATTTTACCTGCACTTTGGAAATGTCTGATAATTCAGAGACCTGAATCTTAGTCTAGTTCAATACTGGTTTGAAGTGGAATCCTACCTATCTTTAAGAAACACAGAAAAACCTCATGGATACCATAGTCCACTTTCATTCTAGGGCCTTCTCATTGATAGAACATTCCATGATGATCTTCCTGCAAGATTGTATGTAAACGAATCTGACAACCCCCATCCTGGTATAAGCAGAGACCACTTTACGTCCCCTTTGCTATGCTTTTACACTTGAAGATGTAACGGCATGGGTCAATTTGGTCCAGTAAGCATAGTAACACCCTGTAATTCCCAAGCATTGTTCAGCTCTGCACTGGACAAACAGCATGCAACTCTCTGTACCCTTTAAAGTACAGTCCTGGGCAGATAGCCACAGCTCCTTTCTATCAAACCCCCTACACACAAAGTCCCATTGTAATGTTTTTCTTCCACAGTCCCCCTTTTTATGCTAATGGCCCCCTAAAGACCATATATCCTGTAGGAGAGTTAGCTTATCTGGTCTCCAGTGCCAGAACAGTACTGCTCAAGTTTATTGTGAAATAAACCTGTCTAGTTGAGCTCATATCCCTGCTTCTTTTCTTTTTTGTCCTAAGAGTGTGGCTCTTCCAGGAGCTTGGGGCTTAGGGAGAAGCCATAACCGTTGTACACAATGGAGGGGTGGGGTGCTGGGTCTAATTTTTCACTGCACTAGCTGCTTACACTACACCAATGTTCCAGAGAACAGGACCAGGATTGATGAGCACATAGCAATGTTCCCAAAAGTGTTGGGGAAAGGAACACTGCCTATGGGCCTTGCACAGGAAGACCCTGTGCAGGCTGAGGCTTAGAGCATTCTGACAGGTTGAGCAGACTGGGCTTGAATGTGACTGCTGAGTTGCATTATTTGCCCTCTGTGCAGATCTAGAAAATGATTCTTCCCCCTTGAACTACAGTCAGTACCTTGCTATGGTATGAGTCGAGGACAGCTACTCCTGAGCACCAAGGTTTTCCAGAGACAGGATATTTGCAACCACAACACTGTCCAGATTGTCACCACTGAAATCTGACCCAAATTCAGTGCTGAGCTCAGGAAGCTGGGAGGGAACATTTCTTTGAATTTTCATGTTATTTTTCTACAAAACGTGTATTTTTATGTGAACTGTAATCTGGCTTGAATTATTTGAATGCCTGGTGGATTTATCTAGCTTTGTTATGGAGACTGCAAGCTGCTTAGGGCAAGGAGTATATACTACTCCTCTATACCCTCAGCTCCCACTCTTAACAAAGTGATCATGATTGAGGAGTGTTTAGTAAGAACATGTTGAATTTAATTAAATCAGATTACTGATTGACCAACATGATGACTTAGAAAACATGAGACAGAGGGTATCCTCCTGGAAAATCATCCAACACTTCCACACATTTTGGTGGATGTGCTGTGGCCACTTCACTTGACCATTTGGCAAAGACTTAGTACCAAATGGGTCTGTTCTGCAGCAGTGCAGCTAGGCTTCAGTAGCTCTCCTGCCTGATTGCTATTTTAAAGTATCTACTGGGGAAACATGTGAGCCATTTGCTCACCCTGGGAGCTGAATGTCTTACTCTTGCAGATTTCAAGAGATATAATAAAGTAATAATGAAGCAGGCAGTACACTATTGGTACAAAAATAGACAATATGACCAATGGAACAAAATGGAAAGTTAAGAATGCGATGTAAGGGCTGAGGGTATAGCTCAGTGGCAAAGCATTTGCCTAGCATGTGCAAGTCTTTAGGTTCAATTCCCAGTACCAGAAAGAATGGAAGGAAGGAAGAAAAGTGTAAGTATGGTGATTAGATTGTAATCTGCTTTGTGATAAAAACATCATTCAGTATAGTGGGGGGAAGAATAATCATTTCAATAAAGGGTCATGGGAAAATGGAATATCCATACACCAGCATTTCAAAGTCCTGACCAGTGAGTGTCCTGGCTTGTTTGCCTGACAATACAGTAATTGGGAGGTATCTTTAGACTGCAGGTCAATTTCACAAGATAAGCCCCAAAGGATGGTGAGCAGCAGCCTCAAATGACCCTCCCTACCAGGCCAGAGTATCACAGAGGCTCCACTTATGTAGCTTTCTGTAGTATCTTTTAATTCTCCAACTGGTCTCATATAAGGTTGCTTCCTAACACTACAGTGTGGTTTTTCATCATTATCACCACTCTGGTAGATATGCACTAGTAGCTCACAGTGGTTTCCCTTTGTGTTTCTCTGATCACTAATGAGTAGAAATGATATTTTTATCAGGAAATGAGTATCCTGTTATGGAATGCCATTTCAAGATGTTGCCAGTTCTTTAAGGTGATCTGTATTTGTTCTATTGATATTCTGGATGTGAATCTTTTTCCAGATTATATGTATGTACACCTGTTTGCCATTTTATACCTGAATACTGCATAAAGTGTCAGCATTTTTCATTTTATAATCTTCTGTAATTTTTAGGAACTCTTTCTCTATTTTAAGTTCATGAAGATATCTTACATTTGTCTTTAAGTGTTTATTGGTTGACATATTACATTTAGATCTACAGTCTATCCAAATTGCCTTTTGGTTGTTGATGTGGTTTATGGTGTGTGGTAAAGAGCAGATCTTTCTGACAACCTAGACATATGTTTGGATTGCTGGTTCAAAATTACCACACAGACATTGAACCATCTGTGTAACATATATTAAAAATTTTACTCACCATATTGAGTAATGCATTCATGATAAACTATGCAAACTCAAAAATCTCATTCTTGATTCTGTTTGTTCCATTTGTCAGATTGTCTACCCCTACTTTTCTAATAAAATGTCTAAAACAGTGTTATTGTATAACAGAACTCAGTGTCTGCAAGAGTAACGTTTTGATTTGTTCTTCAAGATTATCTAGTTTATTTTTGGCCTTTTGTATTTCCACATAATTTTAGAAATAGCTTGCCAATCTCACCTACACATACTGCTTGGGAGCTTGATTGGGGCTGCTTTGAATCTGTAAATTAATGCAGAACGATGGTGCTGGCTTTGTGCTATGCTGTCTCATACCCCTTTAGGAAGCCTATTTAAAGCAAGAGAGCAGTTATATTTGCTTAAAGGTGCATTAGTCAAGTAGCCAGCTGTACATACACCAGGACCTTGAACTCACTGAGACAAACAGACATAAGATCAATGCGGCTCTGGGCCAGCTCGTGCTGACTGTCACGTGGTTGCCCAAGGCACTGTTGGCTCCTTGTTGCCCTTTTTGACCTTCATTTGCTGATCCACCAGAGGGCTCAGAGATTGTATTGTTTTTAATGAGAACACTACATTTGACCATGCAGGACCCCAAATCCATTTCAAAGCCTCCACTGGAAATATTTAGTCATTGCTTTCAATCTATTCATAAGCTATTTATGATGAAAACAGAAAACATGCTAATTGTTAAGCATCAAGTTAAATGTGTTATTTTCTATAAGAAAGTGGCAGAAAGAATCTTAATAGCCCCACGTGCTTTTCCTTTAAAACGTCTTTCTGAACCACAGTGCCTATTGTGCAAGACTACTGGTTTTGCTCATTTATCCCTTTCCTTTCACCCTTTTGTTAGACTGACTTAGCCAGCTGCCACTGGGTGTAGAAAACAGGCCTTATAAAGCAGGAGCTGGGGGAATGGGGCTAAAGGAGGACCAAGAAATCACACACTTCAGCCTCAAGGTCATCACCCTCAGAAAGGAGGCTGCAAAATATTCTAGCTACTCACATTTTCTCAGAAAGAGAACCTTCCTGCATGACTTATTAACAATGAAAAAAATTTTGTGCAAGTGACTTTCCAAGATGAGCGGCTCAGAGCTATCCAACTCTAGGGAATAGTTTTTCTGCAAGAGAGATTTTCAGCATTGGACGCTTATAGAATGATCATCCATACGCTCAACGTTAACATTCTACTATTAGTATCTTAGTATATATGAACTACCCCTTGTTTATCTCTCTATCTATACATTGTTGACTATCAAATCATTCTATTTTGGATTTGAAAGCTTACTACCGATGACCGGTCCTTCAGGCAAAAATACAGGCCAGTGCCTGGAATTATCCTCCTGACCAAAGCAAGTAAATGATGACAAAACATGAAATAAAGGATTTAAAAGCACCACACAGAAAACAGCACAGAGTCATGATCTCTGAGAGAGATACAACAAACACGATCAGTTTACCACCTCCAAAGGGGTTTCTGGGTGTTACTATGAAACAGTCGAACCTAGGCAAAGGCCTGAGTGACTCCGGAGGTGGAAGTAGAGCTGAGAGCCAGCGGGAACAAGGAAGGGAGAGTGCGCCGAACGAGGCTGCGAGGAGGGAGGGGCACACAGGTGAGTGCTAGAGCAGGGGCCCCCAACCGCTCCTAGGAGCCGGCTTGAGCAGCAGTCGGTGAGCAGTGGGTGAGCCGAACCTCACCTGTATCTGTAGCCACTCCTCATCACTTCCATTACTGCCAGAGACCTAACTGGGGTCAGATGAGCAGTGACTTTAGACTCACAACTGCAGGGACTTGACTGTGAACTGTTGGGGAGGGGTCTGTGTTTTGTGCTTCCTATGAAAACTGATGCCTAATGATCCGATGGTCTGGGAAGGAGCTGCAGCGGTAATGGGGAGCGGCTGCAAGAGCAGATGGAATTTAGCAGAGTGGTTTGACCACACAAAGACCATAATAAATCAATTGCTTGCAGACTCATATCAAAACCCTATCAACGCATGGCAAGTGACAATGAAGTTGCATTTGGCCTCAGGTTTTAAATTGGACCCAACACTTATTTTAGTCCACACAGAACCCACCCACTGTTGTATTTACCACTTCCATCCATGCTTCATTTCTGTATTGTGCACTTGTATCACAGTTTTGGTGAGACCACAACTGATTGTAACTAAAATAAGAGAAAATGTTACTGGAAATCTTCTTTGAAAAGAAGAGTGATCCAGTGATGAGATATCAGAGACTGACAACAAAAAGAAAGCTAATTTAAAAAAATACCAAGAGTCCTACTCAAATTATAGGTTCACTGCAAACGATGATTCACATTCCCCAAACCCACTTTATATAATTTGTGAAGCCATGAAAACTTCATAATGGCTCACCATCTGAAGACCAAGCACCCTGTATTAAAATAAAAAAATCTTTGGAGTTTTTCAAAAGAAAAAATCTGAAAACAAGAAACAAAAATAATATCAAAGGCATCAGTTCATCAAATGTGTCTGCTCTGAGAGCATCATTTTATGTGGCTAATGGCATTGATAAACCTAAGGGACCTTTACTATTGGGGAAGAGTTGTCTTACCTGCGGCTAAGGACATTTATTATGAAGAGGCTGCAGTTCAAAGTGCCATGTGTTCCTCTTGCAGCAGGCACCATAGCTAGAAGAATTAATAAAATACCAGAGGACATCAATGTACAGTTTTAGAGAGGGTTGTTGAGTCACTATGGTATGAAATTAGGTTGGTAAGTCTATGGATTTAAAACAAGGCAACAATGCTTGCTTTTGTGTGATATATTTTTGGGGAGGACATGCATGAGGATATGTTATGTGTGCTTTTGTTTCAACCAATACCATAGCTGTGGAACAATTAAAGACTTTAAGTGACTACATATTTGAAAACTGAATTGGTCATTTTGTATCTGTATATGACAGGATGGCTTTCTGGTTTCACTGCTGTGCCAAAGAGTTTGTTTCTGAATGTGATTCTACACACTGTGGTATTCATGTAGAAGTACTGAGAAGCCATGCACAGTCCAGACCATGGGTATGAAGCAAGAGAGCAGGATGTGGCAGGCTGGCTGGGGAAGTTAAGCATGGCCTGTTAATTACAAAATAATTTGAGCAGGTAAATGATATGATCACCTGGACCTGAGGCCTACCTGAGAAGGGGAAACATAAAGGACAGCGGACACTAAGACTTTTGCTACTGTGTCCTTTCACATTAGCCCGCTCTATTCTTGTAGATTGTATTCATTTTTCTACTTGCCTCCAAACGCACTCTGCAGAACCTGTTTTATTTTTCTTTCCTTTAATAAATGTAAAAGGCCCAGGGCCTGTACCCAGTCCCCAGGCTTATTTGCACTTGTCTTGACCAGTTTTTTGTTTAGGACAGAAGGAGCCTAGAAATCATGTGTAGCAGGAGACTCGAGCAGCACAAAACCCAGTAACAGGTAAATGTTTTGTAAAACCTTAAGGCCTCAAAACAAAATAAATGAAGACATTTAGCTGAGGAATAAAGAGGGACCTACTTTTCTCTGAAGTACATTTACAGCCTATTTTATTTGAATAAGAACAATGACTTCAGGGGAAGGTAAAGGTGTTCCAAGAAAAACCCAGTTAATTATATAAATGTAACCTGAGACTTCATTGAGTGCAATGGAAGGTTGGCCACTTGCCTACCTTCATTGAAGGTCTATGTTTTACTCTAAGATCTATCATTTTGCAATAAAATCTGCATACTTCCTGTAGGATGGCCTCATGTCTTACCTGAAATATTTCATGAAAGATACAAAGAACTCAGGTGTGTCCCTCTCCTGGTGTTAAGATGTTACTGTTCTAGGACCCAGGTTGCTGGCAGGAGTAAGCAATGATTGTAAGTTTGCCTAGGGCTGCCAGCTTGATTTAACCTCAGAAAAATCAATCAATGTAACTCACTATTTTAAATAGAAAGGTAGTTATCTTCATTAATAGTTGATAATTGGGCAGACAAAGCATTTACCAAAATCCAATATACATTTCTAACAAAAATCACCAGCAAACAACTAACAAAGAGTTTTCAAACTGGGTGAAAAGCATTTAGTACAAACATAAAATCAGTATCAGTGGAAAACACCTTTAAACTATGGACAAAAAAAAGCAGGCCTAGAATTGGCTATCTTTAAGAATATATGACAAAGTAGAGATTTTTTTCTAGATACTCAGAAACTGAGGTTTTAACATTCGTTAAAGCACCATTCCTGGTCATCCCCTAGGAAGTCATGTCAGCCTAGTCGGTGTACCTTCTTCATGTGTGTGAGGCCTCCAGCCTCAGTTCTGCTATCTTTATTTTTTTGTGCTGACTTCCTCAAGGCTTAGTCTGCCTCTCACCATATACTCATTTCTACCTAACTTAGCTGCCTATAATATCACAATATGTCTGTGATCTCCACCTACCAAGTAAGCAGTGCTACAGCAGTAGGCAACAGCTGAATGTCTTTTAATTCTGCCCAGTTAGACACTGTCTACCTGGAGATGGCTCAGAAAATCAGTCCCTAAGACTGCTTTATCCACTTAGATGCCAATCATACATGCCAAACTATATTATCTGTGCCTCTGACTGACCAGCTATAAATATATAAATTAAGGTTCCCACAATCCTCCTCCCTCCTTGGATTCAGTAATGCACTTTTGAACAACCAGTGGGTCACAGATAAAATCAAAGAAGAAAGTAAACAATATCTGCAATTAAACAAAAATGCAAATACAATTTATCACAACCTGTGGGATGCAATGAACATAGTCCTTAGAGGGAAATTTATAGTGGTGAATTCTCACATCAGGAAAACAGAACGAGCACAAATAAACAACCTAATGCTGCACCTCAAGCTTCTAGAAAGAGCAAGTCAAGCTTAAAGCCCAAAGAACAGAGTAAGTTATAAAGATCAGAGCAGAAATTAGCGCAGTTGAGATTAAGAAAACAATACAAAGAAATAAGAAATCAAACAGTTGGTTCTTTCAAAGAATAAATAAAATTTATAAGCCTCTAGCCAAAGTTATCAAAAAAAAGAAGGAAAAAACTCAAATTCTTGCAAATTCTTGCGAATAAGTAATTAAAATGGTGAAATCACTACAGACCCTGTTGAAATTCAGAAGATCATCAATACCTACTTCAAAAATCTTTATTCACATAGGATGGAAAACAAAAGAAATGGACAGATTCTTAGATATGTGTAAATTACCAAAGCTGAATGAAGAAGTTATAAGAATTCTGAATAATCCAGTATCAGTCCATGAAATTGAAAATATAATTAAAATTTACCAACAAAAGCCCAGGTTCTGATGGATTCACTGGTGAATTCTACAGGAAATTTAGAGAAGATGTAACAGCAATACTCCTCAAACTCCTTAATGAAATTGAAAGGGAAGCAATTCTCTCTAACCCTTTCCTGAGGCAAGTATTATCATGATACCAAAACCGGAGAAAGACCTAAGTAAAAAAGAAAACTACAGGCCAATCTCCCTGATGAATATAGACACAAAAATCTTCAATAAAATACTAGCAAACAGAATGTAGCCAATCATCGAGATTATACACCATGGCCAAGTGGGATTCATCCCAGGAATGCAGAGATGGCTCAATATATGAATATCAATAAATGCATTACATAATATCAACAGAACTAAAAACAAAAATCACACAATCATATCAATAGATGCAGAAAAAGCTTTTGATAATGTCCAGGACTCAATTATGGAAAAAACTCTACAGAAAATTAGAATAGATGGCTTTATCTCAGTCTGATAAAAGCCATCTGTGACAAGCCGACATCACATTAAATGGACAAAAACTGAAAGCTTCTACTTCAAAACCTGAAACAAGATGAGGATGTCCATTATCATTACTCCTATTTAATATAGTTCTGGAAATATTAGCCAGACCAATTAGACAAGAGAGCAATAAACTAAACTACAGTCAAAATGGGTCAAATATCTAAATATTAAAACAGAAACACTGAATCTACTGGAGTAGAAAGTAGGTAGAAATCTTTAAAACATAGCGTTAAGCATAGAGTTTATGAACAAAAACCAAGTTGCATGGGAAATATTTTAAAGAAAACACACCTGGGATCTCATCTTATTAAAAAGTTGTACATCAGAAGAAATTACCAACAGAGTGAAAAGACAATGCATGAATTGGGAAAAAATTTTAGTCAATTGTCCCTCAGACAAAGGACTTCTATCTAGGACATTAAAAAAAACATCAGACACCCCCAAATTTAAAGATTCAATCCAAAATTGACCATCTGAGATGAATACACACTTCTCAGATGAAGAAACACAAATGACAAATAAATATATGAAAAAATGTTCAACACCATTTGTCATCTGAGGTAAATGGATGCAACTAGAGACTATACTCATATGCGAAATAAATCAGACTCACTTGTGTAAACATCATATTGTCTATCTAGTGTAAGAAACTGAAAAAGTGAATAAGATCCAAAACATACAGTAGATACTGTGCAAAGGAAGGAAACTACTGAAAAGGAAAGAACAACTGGGATGGGGGAAAAGAGAAAAGAATGAAAAATTTAACTTAATGTTAAAAAAAGTTGAAAGTATAGTTAAAACAAATTTAGAGACCGAGAATTGTCTTAAATATGTCTTAAATATATATATAGCTTAGCTAAGATAATGATACTACTAATTTTTATTCATTGAAAGAAACAGCTAGTGTTTATATTGTCTGATCAATCTTACATGCCTATAGTTAGTAATCTGAGCAACCACTTTGAAGATAACAATATGTAATACAATAACCATTGATAATTTCCTATCACTTTGTTTCCTATCATTTTGTATGGTCTATATACATATAGACTATATATATAAAATATAAAATACACGGTACATATACATATGTATATAATATGTATAGACTATATAGAGACTTTATATATATAGGCTACATTGACTGTGTGTGTGTGTGTGTGTGTGTGTGTGTGTGTGTGTGTGTGTATTTAATGTACTCAATGAGAGTTTTCTTTTCAGTGGCTGCCCCTTGTTTCCTTTATATTTTATTGAAGTTGGGAAGAGGTGGCTAACAACTTGTGTTCTCTGCTCTGTTCATCAGCCCTCTCTTGGCTTATTACTTGTTCCCTCCAGTAAAGATTTACCTTTTCAATTAGTATTAGCCAGAAAATGTACTAAGGCCTTTCCCTGCCTGTAGACCTCTTTCTCATGCAAAGGGATGGGGCCAAGCAAAGCATGCATGTTACTTGTTTTTCTTTTAAGACAAAGATGTTAATGTGTGAACTGTTTTTCTAAGCTAGGTCCTCAGTATTCAGGTTTCATTGTACTGTTAACAATTTGTGATGAGTGGATTTTGGGTTGCAGTGTGGGCATTTGTCTCTAAAATGATAGCCATAAGTGGTCTATTTTGTCTCATTTTCTTCCATTGATATGTATTTATGCTGATTACAATAAAAAACTACCTTAATTACTGTAACTGTAGTACAAATATTAAAAAGCAATACTCATCCTTTGACTTTATTTCAAAGCTGTTTTAGCACTCTGGTATCTTTGTACTCTCATATAACTTTGAGAGTTCTCTTGGTTGTGATGAAAGAATTCTGCCTAAAATTAGTTGTGGGCAGGTAGTAGAAGAGGGGAAGAAGTAAGAGGAGTTTAACTCATATATTTCAATTAAAGCAAAGAGAAAACATGCTGATTAGTTGTCAAAACTACTTGTATTCTGCTTCCAAAAAACCATCAGTCAAGAAGCAACAGGAATTTTTCCTTCAAGGCAATTTGCCTATTCCAAAACTTTCCTGCTTTGCTTTGCCGCATCCCTTTAGATATGAGTCATTTTGCAGCCTGCATTCCTACTGTTTGAATAGTGTAAATGCAGTAGTGAAAATTAATTTATGATCTAAAATATAAACAGCTTGAAAGTCATCATTGCTATCCCCACAAAATGTTGAATAAACTGAGAATTTAGAACTTTTCTTACACAAATCAGAAGATTAAGGATATAAGGAAAACCTCTGCAAACAACAGAGACAGAGGTACAGCTTTACTCCTGGGAGTAAAGCCCAGGAGTGGATATTCATCATAAAAGCAAACACAAGTGGGAGTTCTTAGTTCATGATTGTTAAATTTCTATGGTACAGTAACAACTTAGATGGATAGTTAAAAACTTCAAGGACTCACTCATAAAGGCCCAAACACAGATTTCTAAAGAAAGAAAATGCATCCTTTTTATGTCATTGCTTTGTTTGTCTCTTTTTAATATATAATTTCATTTCTCTTTGGTAAAATAAGGATGACTTGTTCAGGTCATATAACAGTGCATGTTTAGTTTTATAAGAAATAAGTAAAAATCACTTTGACCATTTCATGTGTTCATCATCAATGGATAAGATTCCAGTCAGGCTACTGTCAGGACTGACCTGAGAAAGTCATTCTCAATAAACACAGTGCCCTCTACAAACAACAGGAATTTGTGCTGCCTCAGCAAACAGAGCTGATGACCATAAAGAAATTTAGGACTGGACCTGCAGTCTCCTTTACACTCTAAGACCCTGCTCTATATGCACACATGTGCTGACTATCCTTGCACCTTTGACCACAAACACTCCATCCAGAGGCCTTGGGATTATGACCTCCAAACCCAGACCCTTTATATACTTAGCCGCCCTTCCAGATATTTGCTGATATCATTTCAATTTCAGCCTGCCTGTACCTAGACCAAATTAAATCCAGTCTTTCCCATGGTCTCAGTCTCCATGTGTTTCTTCATGTAGTTAATTAACAAACAGCTACATACTCACCAACTTTTGATGTTAGGGAATGGTATATCATTGTGATATGACCTTGCAATTCAGGGCTTGCACTCTTCATAAACACATTTCATATCAGTGTTTACATATTTCCTGCACCATACTGGGAAATCTGCAAAAGAGCTTTCTTTTAAGACTCCCCTTGGGATTAGACTGAAGTTAGATTTGAATTTTCATCTCTCTTCTTCCTTGCCTGCTTCATTCCCATACAAACATTTTTCTTGGATGAGTCACTTGCCAAGTATTCCAATATCTCAGGATCGGGAGAAGATGAGCTAAAACAGGGATACAGTACTGAAAGTACAGCTGAAGAAATGACTCCCAACAGCCATCTGAGTATTTCCAAATATTCTGATGTTTCACCTTTAGCACTCAAAAGGATACTGGATATTTCTCTCACCCTTGCCTGCTATTGTTTGGCATTTATTTTTAAAGAAGCCAAGACCAGAAGTCCTCTGGCTTAACTTTTAGTATACAGGTAGAAGAACTTGCTCACGGTCTCCTAGGTGGTGTGGTGATGGTCCTGCGATATCTTCACTGGTGGATGGGCAGTGTGGTGCAGTGGAGAACACTGGTCCCTGACTTTTGACTGTGAGTAAGTTACTCCCTAGCTCGGGAAGCCTGATCTGTAGTTTTCTATTTATACATTGTGAGTAAAAATACCCAGCCCAAATTATCTTTCAAAAAATTATGTAAAGTAATATATGTACATGTGCTTTTCTTATAAAAGGTTACTCATATGTAAGTCTTATTAGGTGATATATTTCCAAGTACAATGGCTTTATTATAGTTTAAGTCATCTTTATCATTACTAGTGACTGCTCACTGTTTACAGCAGTGATCTGATCAGTTTACAATCCCTCTAGTAGGATGCAGGGTTAGGGTATCCAAATCTACCATCTGTAGCAACTGTCTCTTAAGCCTGAGAACTGAACCCTAAGGAAAACCTGAAATTCAGTTTGGCATAAGCCAAATTAGTGAACTACAGCTGATTTACAGTTTTTTTTTGTTTGTTTTTAATTTTAAAGAGAGAAAAAATTAAAAATAATAAAAAGACAGAGTTTCAAAGCAGGTTAGTGGAGAGTTACAATAATTAATACACTGTATATTGTTGTCTTTGTAGTAGTTATTCAGAGTACAAGATATAGCCTTGATATCTCATTCAAATAATATTAGCACAAATCTTTCTTCTCAATGAACTAAGAGAAGCTAACTTAACTATCTTGTGTATAAATATATTTTTTCCTTTTCCCTTTCTTCCTTTCCCCTTTCTCCCATCACAGTTTGTCTTTTATTTTGAAGTTTCTTCTGAATTCACAATATCTATTGCACATTTTTTATTTTATTTACTCAACCAGTTTCTCATACTACTGAGACAATAATTGTATTGTTTACACATATGGGTCTGATTTATTTCACTTATGAGTATGGTCTTGAGTCACATCCATTTACATATAAAAGTCTTCAGTTTATCCTTCTTTATGGCTGAGTAGTACTCCACTATATTAAAAAACCATGTCTTTTTTTATCCATTCCTTGGTTGATGGGCATTTGGGTTGTTTTCAAGATTCAGCTAATACAAATTGTGCTCTTATAAACAAGAGTGCACATATATTACATGTGATACTCAGCATGGAATAGCTAGGGTGAACGGAACCTCTAATACTAGTTTTTTACGGAATCTCCACAAGGAATTTCCACAGTAGATGCACCAGTCTGCACTCCCACCAACAATGGAGAAGCATTCCTTTTACCCATAGCTCTGCCAGCATTTTTATCGTTGACTTTTTGATGACAGCCCTTCTTCCCAGGGTGAGATGGAATTTTAGTGCTTTTCTATTTTGCATCTCCCAAATGGCCAATGATGTTGGACATTTTTTCATGTATTTATTTGCCGTTTGTATTTCTTCATCTGAGAAATGTATGTTCATCTCAGATGCCCAGTTTCAGGTTTGGGTCTTTGTATTGAGGGAGGTCTGATTTTTTTTTTATTCAAAAGGTAAGAAAACAAAAATATATTAACAGACACACAGATATTTACAAAATAACACAGAAATAATCCAAGGAATACAGAATTTCTGAGGAGCAACTGCCTATTATTTTTCCCACTCTGTGGGTTGTCTTTTCACACTGTTGGTGATTTCATTTGTTGTGCAAAAGCTCTTTAATAAGGTGAGATCCCAGTTATTGATGCTTTGTAGTATTTTCCTTACAATCTGTGTTTTGTTCATAATCTTTGTTCCTACATCTCTACTTCAAGATTTCTGCCTATTTTCTCTTCCAGTAAATTTAGTGTTATTATTTTAATATTTATATCTTTATTGCATTTTGACTTTAGTTTAGTGCATGCTGACAGACATGGGTCTAGTTTTAGTCTTCGGCATGTGGAAAGCCAGTTTTTCCAGCACCATTTATTAAAGAGGCTATCTTTTTTATAGTGAATATATTTGGCCCCTTTGTCAAAGATAATATGGCTGAGTGTGTTTGTAATTGTGTCTGCATCTTCTAATCTGTTCCATTGGTCCTCATATCTTTTTTTTTTTTTTTTGCCAGTGTCATAGTTATTTTATCACAGTAACTTTCTAGTATAATTTCTGGTCTGGGATTGTGATGCCCCCTGATTTGCCTTTGTTGCTCAGAATTGCTTTTGCTATCTTAGGTCTCTTCTGGTTTCAAATGAATTTTGGAAATGTTTTCTCCAGATCTCTGAGGTATGCTAATGGTATTTTGATTGAAATTGCATTAAATCTGTATAGCAGTTTTGGCAATGTATCCATTTTCACTTGTTAGTGCTTCTTATCCAAGAGCAAGGGTTATCTTTCCATTTTCTGGTCAATTACAATATGAGAAAAAAAAAGGAATGAAAATAGGAAAGGAAGAAGTTAAATATCATTATTTGCAGATGATGTGATATTCTACATAGAAAACTCCACCAAAAACTTGTAGATTTAATATCCAAATTCAGTAGTGTAGTAAGATACAAAGTCAGCATTCAAAAGGCAATAGCATTCCTGTACATAAGCAACAAACTCACAGAGAGAGAAATTAGGGAAAGCACACCCTTCACTATAGCATCTAAAAAAATGAAATACTCAGGAATCAATCTAATAAAGGATGTAAAAGATCTGTTCAGTGAAAATTAAAGTACTGTAAAAAAGGAGATTGATTTGTAAAATTTTTAGAACAACTATACATGTTGGAAGCAATGGAAACTGAGATACTTTATAACAAACACCCACATGAGAGAAATAAGCTATCAGATTGTAATAGCTTGAAATACTACAACTCAGTAAAATAAAATGAATAAAAGAAATGATATGTATTCACAGGATGAAAACCCTAAACACAATATTAAATTAAAAAATTCAACTGGGCGTGGTGGTGCATGCCTGCACTCTGGGTGAGAAGCAGGAGAATTAGCTGGAGCTTGGCCTAGGCCACTTACCTCTTCAGTGTGTCCTTGTTTCAAAATAATGAAATAAAAAGGGATGTGGATGTAGCTCAGTACAAAGATCTTGAGCTCAATACCCAGTAAAAAACAAAACAAAACTAAACAAAGAAAACACCTAAAAGATAAGTTTCAGAAGAATGTTTATATTAACAATCATATAAAGTTTAAAACTGCAGGGGCTGGGGATATAGCTCAGTGGAATAAGCCCCTGCCTAGCAGGCGCAGGGTCCTGAGTTCGATCCCCAGTACCGCAATAAATAAATAAGTAAATAAATAAAACTGCAAAGAATATGTATGTGCTTAAAATAGTATAAAACTACTGGGAAAGGTAGTAATTACCTTAAAGAGATGAATTATACTAGGACTGGTGATCAAGGATTTTACCTGTGCTAATTTTACCTGTGTTTTATTTTTTAAAGCTGGTTCATAACTAATTATGTTATATTTTTATGTATTTTACACCTTTTAATATTATATGCTCAATTTTCAAATATAAAGATTTTAATTTTGAAATAAGCATTAAGCGTATGGAAACATTCCTCAGATGGTGATTGTGAATGCTGCTTCGCATCTTGGCAGTCTGGGCTGCCTAAGGTAAGGGACACAAAACTCTTGTGTCAGCCTGTGTCACATGACAGATGACACTCATGCAAATTCTGTGAACCTCTGATGGACAGGGAGACCTGGAGTGGATAATTCAACCAGTGATCCCTTTTCACTAAGAGTCCTGCCTAGGTCTCCCCTAGATCAAATTTTATAGAATCAGTATATTATCTACTATTGAATCTACCTGTTTACTCTGCATAAACCTGGGCTCAATATTCCCATAAAGGAACAGAAACTGGGTCATAAATGAAGAAAAACAGTCGTCTGACTTCTTACTGAGCTCATCTTGCAATCAACTGACTTGATAAAATTTGAGATGGTATTCATATTGGGTTTGTGTAAATCTCTTAAATTTTGAATTCTATTATCTATGTGGTCCATCAAATCTAAGACTTAAAATTTATTCTTCTTGTACTTCATTTCACTTCCTTTAGGTGTAATCTGATTTTCTTTTCCAGGTTCTTAAGGTAAAATTTTAGACAGTTCATTTTATTCCACCCTCCTGTTTTTAAGTTAGTATATAAGTTCCTATCTTAATAGTTGTTCTGGTGTTTACCAAAAATCACACATCATGTTAATATCTTCATATAGTTCAAAATGTACCTCAATTTTCTTTGATTTTTTTTCTTTCATTCCTAAGTTATTTTTAAAGGTGTTATTTAATTTTCAAATTTTTGATAATGTTTTTGAAATATATTATTGTTGATTTTTAATCTAATCTCATTTTGCTCAGAAACAGATTTCACAAAACTTTGCTACCACTAAACTTACTGATACCTGTTTTATAATCTAGAGTATAGTCTTTCTTGGTAAAGATTATATGTATACTTGAAAATAATATGTATTCTTTCATTATCCATAAATGCTGGTGAGTTTTATTGGTTGCTAGACTTGTTGGTTTTATCCTTATTGATATTCTGTCTACATAGTCTATCAATGACTGGGAAACGAGTACTTTAATCTTCAAATATAATTTTAAATTTATTTATTTCTCCTTCATTAATTCAAGCTTTGCTTCCTGTATTTTTTATTCTCTGTTATTGGGTTCATATACATTTAGAAACATTGCTTTTTTACATATTTACATTTTTTCATTAGAGAATATTTTTCTTTAGCTCTGTTAGAGGTCATTTTTTTCTTGGTCTACTTATTACATAGCTACTTCAACTTTCTTATATACTGTCTCATCATAGTTTATTTTCTATATAATGACTTTTAATGTTTTTATGTTTATATTTAGCATGATTTTCTTATAGACAGCATATATGTTTGCCTTGATTTCCCTTTGTGATGAATTCTGACAAAGTCTTTTATTAAACTATGTGGATCAGTTATATTTAATGTTACTGATATTTTTAAGGGTAAAACTATTGTTTTCTCTATTCTTTACATGAAATAATTCCATTGCTTAATTTTTCAGTTTATTACTATATTAAAAGCTACTTGAGTTTTTTTGAGTTTTTAAAAACAACTCCACCTTATCTTCACTGATGGCTATTTTAGTTTGTTTTAATTTTTAAGCATTGTTTAAGAATTATAATATATATTTATTCTTTGAAATAATATTAGAACATTGATGCAAAATCTCTAAATCATAACAATTTTATTTATTTACCACCTCTGTCCTTTGTGTCACTGTTGTTATTACCATATTTGTTCATATCAATGGAGATACAATTAATGTTCCATAAAATTTACCCTCTGGAAATGTTCAACTCAGTAGTTTTTAGTATATTCATGTAGTTGTACAACGATCACCATGGTCTCATTTTAGAACAACTTTGTTATTCCCCAAAGTTGGCTCCTATCCATTAGAAGTCACTATCCCTTCCCCTTTTCTTCACACTTGAAACTAGCAATCTATTTTCCATCTCTATGAATTTTCCTGTTATTTACATTTCATATAAAAGGCCTCATGAATATATTTCCTCTTGGGTCTGGCTTGTTTCATTTAGCTTTCAAGTTTCATCCTTGCAATAGCAAGTATTAGTATTTTATTTAAAACAGAGTGTACTTCACATAACATAAATTAAGCATTTTAAAGTGAACAATTAAGTGGCGATGAGCAGTTTTACAGTATATTCTAACCACCACCTCTATGTTGTTTCTAAACATTTCCATTGCTTAAGATGAAACCCCTGTCCGTTTATGAGTTTTCTCCATCCCTCTGGTCTTGGGAAAACCCACCTGCATTCTGCTTCTGTGAATTTCCTTGTTCTTGATATTTCATTAGAAGAATTATACAATATGTGACATTTTATGTCAGACATTTTATGTCTGGCTCCTTTTACTTATCATCATGCTTTTGAGTTTCTTTTATTTGATATCACTAATCTACACAATTCTACTTTTTATGACTAAATCATACTAATCAAGTATATTTACAGTAACTTCATCTGTCCATCAATTTGTGTACATTTGGGCTGTTTCCATATTTTGGCTATTATGAATAATGCTGCTCTTAACATGAGTGTACACAGATTTAGAGATGAACTGGTAAGTGATAAGGAAGTTCTAGTTTTAAGTTTTTGAGGAACCACAAATATTGGGCTCTCATTTCAACATTCATTTGGCTATTCATGTCCCTTGGAAAACTACATAAGTCTTAGAATTTACTTTTCTGTTTGTAAATAAAATGCTTTTGGAATTTTAATAGTGATTATTAGTTTTCTTACCATTGATTATGATACTATTTGTAGATTGGGTTTTTAAAAAAGTAAATACTATTTAATCCATTTAATCTCTAAGGAAATTTCCTTTCATTGCATCTGATCCAGGACTTTTCTTTGTGGGCAATTTTTGGATTATTAATTCATTCTTTCCATATTATAAGTGTTATTCTTTTAATATTTTATTTTTTTCTGAGACATGGTCTTGTTATGTAGTTGAGGCTGGCCTTGAACTTGCAGTGATCCTCCTGCCTCAGCTTCCCAAGGGCTGGGAATATTGGTGTGTGCAACCCCACCCAGCCAGATGTCATTCTTTTTATTTCTTTTTGTGTTGTGTTGTGTTAATTTATCTCTCCCTAAATTATTGAGTATTTGAGCATGTTTATCATACCTATTTTAGTATCTTTATTAATTTCATAATATCCATCTCACTTTTGGGTCTTTTCATTGATTGGTTGGTCTTTTTTGTTGTTATAGGTTATATTTTCATGCTTTTTGTCCTGTCTGTTTTGGACTCGTTTCCCAAATTTTTACATTGTTGAATACTGTATTTTGTTGTATTCCTTCAGAGTGGTAGGCTCTTTTATAACAGGCAACTGGTGAATCAATTTAATTTTCTCAAACTAATGAAGATATATATATATTCAGTGATCCTCTTATTTGTGGTTTCATCTTCAGTGGTTTCATTTATCTGTAGTCAAATATAGTTCCAAACTATAAATATTTGTAAACTTCAAAAACTTAGTCCAGAAAGACTACATTCTTATAACTTTTATAACAGTTTTTGCTATAATTGTTTTATTTTGATATTAATTGTTATTTTAATTTCTTATGGCTATTTTTTGTGACTAATTTATAAAATAAACTTTTTTTAAACTAAACTTTATCATGGTGTCTTAGTTACTTTCTCATCACTGAGACACAATCCCCAGCACCTACAAGTTAAGGGAAAAGAGGTTTATTTTGGCCCACAGTTTGCACAGGGTTCATTTCATAGCTGGCTGAGCAGGCAGAGCGACATGGTGTCACAGAGGAGGAACAGCTCCTGGCGCCGCTGTAGGAAGCAGAAGGAGCAAGGGGCAGTGAGACGGATCCTCCCAGCTCACACCCCAAGCGACGCTCCTCCTCCAACCAGGCCTCACTTCCCAGCATCACACTTGGCTGTAAATGCATCAGTGGCTGATTCACTGATGAGTATCATTTGCCCATGATCCAGTCTCCTCCCCAAACCCCTCCTATGAGCACATAAGGCACGTGGGGACATCTAGACATAAATCATAACACATAGGTGTGTGTGTACAAGAAAAAACATATATAGTATTCTTTAATATGGAAGATTTTAGACATCCACAGGGTGTTTTGCTACACAGTCCCTACTGATAAGGAAGGATTACTGTATAACTGCATTTTTAATTGCTAAAAAACATGGCAAATCACCTTTCCTTTACTGTATGTCACCTTAATTCACTAAGGTCTCCTTGCTATACCTGGTGGGACTTGGACCATTCTAAGGTTTGTAGAAGCTCTCAGAATTTTACAATTTAGAAATTTTCTTTCCTCAGAAACTGTTCTTTGACTGGATTCTTAGTGTCAGATTCCCTCCACTGATGTGCAGATTAGCTGTTGCCCAATATTCAGTGAAACACTACACGTTTCTGGATTTATTTCTCCAAGTAGTTTTCTCTTGTTTGCTCTGCAAATCTTAGTTACCCTGGTGTTACAAAACTGACCTCAGCCCCTTAGCACAGTGAGTCTCTATGGCCCTGTTTGGTTTCATCTGTTCCTTTAGCTCTGAAGTTACCCAAAGATAAAAAACCAGAAGTTTCCTTACATAAGCCTGGGCTATTTATTGTCTGTTGGTTGTTCAGTGTATGTAATTAGTTTCCTTTTTGAAAATTCTTTTGGGCAGTTTTATAGTTGTTTATAGTTGGAAGTTACTTCTAACATCTATAAAATACTTCAAAAGAACACTGACCTTCAAGTCAAGAGACCTCATGTTCTAGACTCTTTGTTCAGAGTATAGATGCATTGCCTTCCTTTAAACACTGAGTTTCATCACATTTGTGCTGCAGTTCTGAGCTTCAAAGTTCCATTCTCAGGAGGCTATCCTGGCCTCACAGGCTAGGCTGGCTCTTCTGCTATGCTTTCCTGTCACCCTGGACTCCTTGTTTGGTATTTTTATTCTGTTTGTATTTGTGTGTTCAGTGTGTGTCCATGGGCTCTGAGGAGGCAGAAGACATTGTGTCAGTCTTCATTACTGCTCTATCTACAGACCCTAAACTGTATCACCTGGGGATGAGCACTTGAAGGTATCCCTTCTGGAGTGTTTCTGTCCCCTTGTGCAATCCGGAACTTGTCCTATGTCAGAGCTGCCTCTTTAATTGACTGTGACTGGTTTAGCAGACCACCATGTTTTGAAGTCTTCTCACCTGGACTGAAGGGTGCCTCACCACAGCTCCATCTGGATGATGCTGGATGTTTAGTTTTACATGCATGGAATTTACCCCCTGATGTGTCTCTCTTTTTCCAACCTTTACTGCTCCTTTATCTGGGCACCATGTTAATTTTTTTTGCAAAACTTTTACTAATCAGAAGCTAAAACTTCATGGACTTTCTCAGGCTAGTCAATTTCCACAAATGTTTAAATCTGTGGTTATAAAATAATAGGGTCAGAGATTCCTATAGCCAACTAAGAAAGCAAAGCAGGCTTTCCCTAGAGGCAGTCAGTTAATTTTCAAAAGCAAAATGAATATCTGCGTTGAACTCAGCCTGCTGCATGTGAATTTGTCCCCCTTGCTTGGAATAACAGAATCCTTTGCTGAAATGTTTTCTGTGTATTCTATGTAACCTTGTGAAACACCGAACCCAGGGCTTTCAGCTTGGGTCCCCTTACTTTCCCGGTTTCTTCTTCCTCCTGTTTCCTATGTATCTCTCCACACCTGTGCCTGATTCTGTTACTGCAGCTCCCCAAGCAGACAGCCTCTTCTTGGAGCATACACACGCCTCTCACTTGACCTGCCAGTGTGCTCTCCAAGCACTGTTTCCTGCAATCTGACTGCTGACCTCTGGGGTCTTCCCCAGCTGCATCTCCATACTGAGATTTCTGTTTTGTTTGTTTTTAACACAGGATCTGACTGTGTAGCCCAGGATGGCTTCAAACTTTCAGTGAGCCTTCTGCCCAGCCTCAGGTGATTACCACCATTCCTGGCTTCTAATGACTTAAAAAATGAATGTATGTATTTTATTTTATTTTATTTTATTTGTATAGGCCTTTAGAGAAAATTGTTGTTTGCTCCCATAAACATTCTCTGTGTCTTTACCACAAGTTTATAGAAAAGAAAATTAAATATTGAAAGGTAATTGAATTAACAAAGACTGTATGGTTTGCATGTGAAGAATAACCTTTTATGTGAAATTTTTACATACTCCATATTTGTGTACCTAAGTGTTTTAAAATTATTTGTGAGCACTTGTCCAGTTTCTGTACTATTCATAACACTTTCATCTGCCTCTGGATATGACAGATGATCAATGAACGTTTGAGGGCTAAATGTAAATTGTGTTCTGTAGGGCTGTGTGTGTGTGTGTGTGTGTGTGTGTGTGTGTGTTGTGAGCAAGGAACATGGTCTAAAGTCAGCTGTAGGGTGGCTAGAGGAAGAGGAGCTTGTAGTACTTGGAAATACATTCTAAGTAATACAGTGTTGCTATTTCTCCTCATTTGGCATTGGTTGTTGACATTAACATCCAGAGCTGCTTTCCCCAAAATTTGTAATTGCTCATCTTCAATCTCTGCATTCTTGGTCACTACATGCCACCCACAGGCCTATCTCTATCTTTAACTCAGCCCTGGGTCCACCTCTCTCTTCTTGTTAGCCTGCTTTAATGCAAACTAAGCTTTTGATACAATAAAAGACTTGCTGATCAACATGATGTCAGTTATGGTTGCCTGAGCAATATTCAACCTGTTGTCCAAAATTTCTAAGAGAAAAGCCATTGAAAGGATTATATGATTGGTATGTGGGTGCATATTCTCCTGAAAACAAATACACACAAGTGTCTGTGCATACCCACCAGTCAAGTATTTCAAAGAATATAAACAATAAAATTCCACCATAGCATCTGTGAGATGAGTCCCAGCTGATGATGTAGTTTCCATAGAAATGTGTGAGCATGTTTTGCAAAAGCAACTTATTCTGCACTCAAGAATGATAACTAGTAGCTTGCATCCCATGTTGATCTCACTCTACTACATATGTTGCCTGTGAGCTCCTAGGACATGACATGGGCAGTAGTTAGAATTTTTAAAATTGGATCTGTGCCGCACATGTTTTGTGGCAGAGCCATGAACCCTGGACACCTCAGTCCTGTTGCTGTCAGTTGCTCATTCATTTTTACTGGGGACCTCAGTAGCTGTGACAGGCTGGATACTGCTCCTTTAGAGTCCTGGTGGTTGTTAGCATTTTGAGTACTTATTAGCCATTTACAGTTGTTTTACATATTTAGCTCATTTAATTATCACACAAACTAAGTATGATTTACTTGTTGCAAAGTAAGAAAGCTGAGACTCTTGATTCAACCAATGTTTCTCAGATGAAAATACAGTAACTATGAATTGAACCCAGCTCTGCTTGTCTTCAGCATCATGAATATGGCTTCAGAGTCCTGCCCTGTGCAAGGCTTCTGGTGACTGATGAATGAGTGGTTCCTGGAATGAATGGGAGGATAGAAAGACGTTGGAGAAAGGCAAGCTTGTTGCTGGCAGGTCTCTACCAAGCCTGGAGAGTAGGTTTTTGGGCTCCATATATATATTAGATATTTATGTAGATGACCACAGGATTTCCAGCACATTCCTGGAACATTGGTTGAAAGCCTGAGGGAGAATAATCCGGTTGGCTCAGCTGAAACTGAATCATAATATCAATTCAAAAATGTACGCAGGAATATTTTTTTCTTTTGGAAGCTTCACTATAAACACCTGGATTCTCAACCACTGGCCCTGCCTACCCCATTCCCTTTTTTGGCTCCAGCTCTGCCCTGAAAACATTGGAGTGTTTAGAACCTGTCAGTTTCTAGTCAGCAGAAGTGGTAAGCAGATCTTCAAATACCAGAGCAAAAGGGCCAGCCAGGAACAGGATTTTCCACAGCTGTGGGCTCTTTCTCAGAATTGAAAGCCAGAGATAAAAAAAAAAAAAGATAGAAACTTATCTTCATACTCAAGAAAATGCAGGAATCTTGCAGGACCTTGGGAAAATTTCCCCAAGTAGTGACTTACGCCAATCAGGAGGGCGACCTTATCTTTAGGTGGGTATTTATTGTAGGAGTGTGGAGACTGCAGCTGCAGTTTCCTTGTAGTTAACTGGGGCTGTTTCCTTGTCAGACAAGGTGCCTAAGCTTCAGACAACTCACAAGGAAACACAGAAAGCCAACTGGTTAATATTAAATCTTGCTCAGAGCCACTTTGTAGTGGTCCCCAACAAGGGAGTTCATTCTCACTGTCACTGAGGACCATAGTCTGCCAAGCAGAGTAACCAGTAAGTGGCAGAAGATCTTCAGTTGTCCAGAATGGAGTGACTTGCAATTGCTCTGGTCTGTGCTCCAATCAGACCCTTGCCCGGGGCTGGGGAAGACAGGACAGAAGAAGCCCCACAAGAAGTGCTGGCAGGCCTCAAGACTCTGGAGGAATACCTCTACCTCAGGCCCACTGGGTCCTCTCACCCTCAGGAAATGACAGTCCTGATTCTAACTCCAGAGCCCTGAGTGCCAGAGGCTGTTCCTCTACTATCTTGTAGTTAGAAAACATGTTTGTGTGCAGCCATTGCCTTTTGCACGTGGAACACATTTTCCTGTTATCTGGGCTCTCTGAGCCTCAGCACTGTCACTGCAAAGTGGTATTTGATGTGTATCCTGCAGTCCCCTGGAGAACAAGGGGAAAGGGGGGTAAATGTCACCCCCTCCCGGTTCGCAGCCAGCGATCATACACGACATTGTGCATCATTACGGTCTGTGCAGAAGCCGACAGTGTAACAGCCATTCATCCAAACCACACTTAGTTAATCAAGAGGAAACAGCTCTCATTAAGAAGCATAATTCTGGGTTGTGATGAATTTAAATGCACCCCACCCCTGGCAAGACTTGATCATAGTTTACAGCCTAAAATGCAGGAAGTAGGTCCCTAGATGTTCTGTAAGGGAGGCCCTTGGACTCAGGCTGCTTCTCCTGCAGTGTCAGGAGAGTTCACTCTCCCACTCCCCCTCCATTGGAGCGATGAAAATTGAATCAGTAGAATTCAGAAGATTAGGAAAATTGGTGTCATCCCACAGCTTCATTACCTTGTAGGAGATAATGGCACTTCCAGATCCCAGAGGAAATTACCAGACTATAACACATCATTCACAAGCAAGCCACACACTTCCATCCTCCCTAAGCTAATTTTTCACCACGCACCCAGGAGCAGGAGGCTGTCACAATCCAGCTGTGCAGTGAACTGTTCCAGTCACTGGCCGGACCCTGCTCTCCCAGCCACAGAACCGAAGAACTGTAAACTGAATTACAAGTCACATGCCTAAACCCAAAATGAGATGCTACTTTGCAAAAATGTAATGTATTGTCTTGAGGAAGCTGGGCCTGGCTGTGTCCCATAATTGACTTCACTCAGGACCTACAGGTCACCAGGATTATCTCTGTTTTTTATTTCTGTTCCCTATAGTATCTTCTGTCTCTCAGGGCTGAATCCCACATAGCCATAGCCATGCACAACACAAATTTCATCATGGGTGTGGGCAGAGACTGGTTCTCCTGTGTTTCAAATCAAAAAGTAAACAAACAAGGGAAGAACTCAAGGGCTTTCCAATGAGAAAGGGAGCATATGGGTGTGCTTGAGAGACTTTTAGACCTGGTGTGACAAGTATTTGCATCAACTCTTTTGATTCCCTTGTAACCAGTTGATTAGGATTCTTTCCTACCATTTCCTATCTGCTTCCATCAGAACAGAGATATTCAGCAGCTCTGGACTCCTCCAGACAGCCCCTCTCAGCAACCGAGAACGAGACATAAAACTGAAGCAGTGTTCCTCTCCATCTCTGAAGTGGCTAAAAGATATTTCACTGGAGGAAATAGTGATGGTCAAATAGATATAAGCTAACTGTGAGGAAGGAAGCAGTTACAGTGGGAAGGGATACAGAAAGAGTAACAGCAAAGATGGTGACTGTACTAATAGTATTTACTTTGTACCAATAGATCTAGGCACATCATTTTACTTAATTTGTACAGCTCTGTGGGTAGTTTCCATAATCATTTCTGTAACACAGGTGAGGACCCTAAGATAAGACAGAAGCTTGTCTGTATAGGAGGAAGAAGCAGGAAGAGTGTCTAAGCTACTTAGCTGGGAGTCAAGGTAGAAAATTGTCAGGCCAAGTTTAGAATTAAGTACAGGAAAAATCAATTTATGTAGCTATAAAAGCCCTTATGGGTGGTTGTTTTCACAGTCTCTAAACTGAGTAATACTATGTCAGCAAAGGGAAGATAAGGAAGTCTCAGCCGTGGAATTTATATGCAGTGTCTTTGTCAAGTTGTAAACATGTTTTAGTAGCTTTATGCACACAACCATAACGAATTAAGCAAGCAGAGAGAAGAACCTTGTAAACTTGGCAGTGGTTTTACAGCAGCACACCAGCACGTGAAGGTGTTAGGACACTAAATAGGTGCACACACTGAGGTTTGCTTGCTCACCACTGACTAAAGCAGAGGAACTCATACTGTGGTAAAAAGAAGGAAAAAAGGGCCAGCTTTGAGGACATCAAGGAGCCCATTTGCCTCAAATCAACATTTGCATTTGTACTGGAGGGTAAGGTCTTTTATAGTAAGGAGGAGACCAGAGGGGAGCATAGCTAAAGCACGCAGGTTTCCACACATGCTTTAATTTCTTCTCCCCTTTCTCCTGCGGCTGGTGTCTGCATATTCTGCGCTGTTTTGGAGCTGAGCAAAGGGGGTGGTTATGTGCTTAGCAGGAGGATGTTTGGAGAAAAATAATGTAGCTTTTTTCCATTTTTTATTAATACATGTTTATAGTGTATAATATTTACATTGCTTATGGGACATTGGTGTATAATTCGTCTTTTGTATCCTCTTTCCATTCCTTCCTTCCCCCTCCATCCATCTCTTGTACAAACACCTTCCTTTTTGAATGTTTTGGTATATGTTTTCAATACATAATATTTACATTTCTTTCATGGATAGTACATGTAATAACTCATTTTAATTCCTTTTTTCATCCTCTTCCCTTCCACCTTCCCTAATCTCTTGATCCCATTTGAAAAAGATCTACCTCTTTATTTCCTATTATCTTTTATTTTGTGCTTTATTTATACACTAGCTTTCTTGTAGAAAAAAGGAAATCATGTAATATTTAAATTTGTGTCTGATTTATTTCACTCAACATAATGGTCCCAAGGCGCATCTGTGTTCCTACAATTGATTCAGGCGTATCTTTCCTTATAGCAGTGTAGTGCTCCATTGTGTGTAAACAACATATTTTGTTTATCGATCCATGTTGATGGACATATATGCTGCTTCCAAGATTTAGCTATTATGAATTGTGCTGCTATAACATGGGCGTGCATTCATCACTGTAATATGATGTCAATAACTTTTTCAGGAAGATATCTAGAAGGGGAATAGCTGGGATCAATGGAATTTCTGGTTTCAGTTTGTGAGTAATCTTCATACTGATTTTCATAGTGGTTGTACTAGTTTATATTTCAAACAACCATGAAGGTTTTCTTTTTCTCCAACACCTGCCCACTATTTGTTATTATTTGATTTCTTGTTGATGGTCACTATTTCTGGAGTAAGATGGACTCTTAGTGTTGTTTTATTTTCCATTTCTCCAATTTCCAGTTATACTGAGCATTTCTTCATGTATTTATTGGCCATTTGTACTTCTGTGAAGTATCTATTCATGTCAGTTGCCCACTTTTTGATTGGGTCTTTTACTCTAGGTGATTCTAATTTTTTGAGTTTTTTATATATTCTAGATATTAGGTCTCTGAGGAGTTGAAGGAAAAATTTTTGTCCATCCTGTCAATTGTCTTTTCACCTTGTTTTTATGGCTATGAAGAACCTTTTTAATTTAATCTCATTTACTGATTCTCAGTACTATTTCCTGTGCAATTAGGGTGCTGTTCAAAAAGTCTTTACCTATGCCTACAACTTCAAGGATTTCACGTGTTTTGTCTTCCAGAAGGTCATTTCTGTTTTAATATTTAGTTCTTTGATCCATTTCATTTTAGCTTAGTACATAATGAAAGGTACGGGTCTAGATGCAGTCCTCTACATGTGGAGAGTTAGTTTTCCCAACACTATTTTTTAAAAGAGGCTATCTTTCCTCCACTGTGTGATTTTGGAATCTTTCTCAAAGATCAAAGAGTTAAGTGTGCTTCGAGTTGTTTCTATATTCTCTATTCTGTTCCATTGTTCCTCATATGTGCTTTTCTATTGGTAACACGCTGTTTTTATTACTGTCGATTTGTAATGTAACTTCAAGTCTAGGATCATTATGCCTCCAGTTTTGCTCTGGTTACTCAGGATTGCTTTTTCTATTCTGGGTCTGTCCTGGTTCTATATGAATTTTAGGATTGTTGTGTCTAGTACTGTGAGGAACAATGCTAGAGTTTTTATTGGGATTGCATTAAATCTGTATATGAATTTTGGAAGCATGGCCATGTTGACTATATTGGTTCTATTTATCCAGGAACAGGGGGTACTGTTCCATTTTCTGATGTCCTCTTCAATTTCCATTTTCAGAGTACCATACTTTTCATTGTAGAGGTCTTTCAGTTCCTTTATTAGGTTGATTACTAAGTATTTAGTTTTTGTAATTGCTACAGTGAATAGTATTTTTTCCCAATTTCTTTTTCAGTAAATTCATTATCTGTATACAGGAATGCTACTGATTTTTGTATGTTGATGTTGTATTCTACTACATTATGAATTTGCTTATTAATTCTAAGAGTCTTTTGGTGGATTTCTGGGGTTAAAAGTCCATTCTGTACTGCTGGTATGACTGACAGATATTGAGTGATTAGCAAATGTGTATGAAAAATCATGGCAATAATTTAAGTTTCTGGATGATGCTATTTTCCTCCAGGGTGAAGTTATACTTGTGTCTGGCAGACAATAGGATAAAGAAGATATCCTTAATTTAATCAGAAAATAAGATAATTTGAAGTTGGATTTTAGATTTTCTAGGAACCTTCATCTCTGTGTTACCCTTACATTTGCATATGTCTCTTTGTGGGTCAGTGCAGTATGCACAAGTTTCCTGGGGCCACTGTCCCTCAGCAAGCTCTGAACACCCATTTTTCCTGTCTTTGTAAAATTTCCAGAAATGATTCCTATCTTCAGATTCTGGAAGAGTGCATTTGCCACACATATGCTCACTTTTGTAAGCATTAATCTACAATTTAGAAAATGGCAAATGTTAGAAAAAATAAATTCTAAATACTTTGTTCTTATCAATTATATACTAATGCTTAATAGTATTTTCTTTGTCGTTTTTGGTTGCTAACATATATTCCATAAAATAAATTCAAGGTATCATTTGGACTCACAATTTTAAGTATAAATAGGATATATTGACTAAGAAATAGTTAAAAATTAATATCCTAAAATTTTATGCGCATAAGAAAACATTTACATATTAAATATAAGAAATTATATAAATATAAAGCAATATTTAATGTGTTTTATGAAATATTACACAGTCTTGTGTTTCTGCTCAAACTCTATAATGAACTAAAAGTATCTGCAAGTAGAATGGGAATTTCAATAAAGATATAGTGGCAGACATAGACATAGATGAAAGCACATATACACAAATAAATGCATGCGTGTATACGTGGACACACACACACCATCCTGGGGAAAAAGGAGAGATTGGTAACATCCGCTAAGACCTTTTGAATGTTGTGTAGGAGTTTGAAATAGGACGAATAAGAAAATATTTCAGCGTTTATTTTAAAATCTGACAAGCTCTGGTAATAGATACAATTTGGGAAGCTTTAATTTTCACATGAAAACTCAGATTTCTCATTAGCAATACATATAATTGAAATGTTACCTGTATTCCTTGGATTTGCCTAAATTCTTGAGAAAATATCCATCCCATGCAAAACATGCAGTGAATAAGCCAGTCAGCATGAACTTGACGGTGCACCTTGTTTTCAGTGTCCCCTCCGGCCAGCTTCAGAAGTATCAGAAGTTCAGTGTCTATGCTGCTTACACAATACCAAAAAGATATACACTCTGGGGATGAAAGTTAATGAAATCTAGATGTTGTACTGTTTCATCAATGTAATTTTTAGAATAAATCACTTCTTAAATGATACATATAACATGCAATGACCACAGACTTGGTACAACACCAGTACTCGTTATCTGCATATGTTTTGCCCCACTGAAGAACTTTCAGCACAACGTCATCATGAAAATAGGTTTGTCCTTGAGGAACCCCTGACAGAGAGGAACAGATAGATACTCCTGCCTTAAGCCATGCAAAGACTACAATTTGAAAACATTATGTAGGAGGAAAGACCCTCCTTCTGTCTCTCCCTGTACTTCTGTTCTCCTCCCTTTTCATCACCTGCCCTCCAGGAGCTTTTTGGGTCTCTTATGAGTAAGAAGTGAGAGCCAAATGCTGGAGCCACACTGTAGCATAAAACATGTCTGAGCCGGGAGGCAGCTTCTGGCTCACTGCTGGTTCTGGCTCCTTTTTCCAGTGGTTTTCTCAACTCATCCACAGCCTACACCACCAAAACAAGTAAAGTGGGAGGGTGGAAATAAATTCTTGAGGGATGAATGTATATACTTTACTTTTTCAGCACTGAAGATTAAGGCTAAAGCCTTTACACTGAGCTACATCCCTACATTTATTTATTTATTTACTTACTTACTTACTTACTTACTTACGTACTTATTTATTTTTTTATTACTTGGAGACAGGGTCTAAGTCACTGAATTGCCCCGTACCTGGTTACTTTTCCTTTTATGTATGTAATGATTCTTGTGCACAAATGTAGGATTTATGGAGCCTCCAAAACACTTTCTGGGCATTTTTTTCATCATAACAGAGATGGTGAGAAGAGAGTAAGAAAATAAAATTGTTAACTTTTTAATAATGAAGAAACCAAGGCTCAGAGAGGCTAACATCTTATAAATGCCTAAACTCAGCCACACCCTCATCTCCTTCCTCTGAACGTTTGAATTCTAATATTTTTAGGAGGCCATTACCTCCTTAGTTTTTTTTTTTTTTTTTTTTTTTGTGGTACTGGGGATCGAACTCAGGTCCCTGCGCTTGCTAGGCAAGCGCTTATTCCACTGAGCTATATCCCCAGCCCCTGAACGTTTGAATTCTCAGGACAGTGAAAATATCTCAACACTCCTGGAAAATTACCTAGAAAGTTCTTGCAGTCAAAGTAAAGAAATCTTTACAAGGAGTCTTTCTTTGTAATTCACGGAATCTTTCTTTGCAATGTCCCTGGCTGCTCAACGATCAGAGTTTCCAAAGGATTTCCACTCACTGAGCTCAGCACAAATGACTTGTCTACTCTGTAAATCACCCTCCTCCATGTGCTTCATCTAGACTACAAACCTCTCAGCAGGCACCATTTGGTCCTTCAAGACTACAAGTGACTGGCAGCTGCTCAAAATGGAGAGCAAAGGGGAAGAAGGAGAAAGGGTGTGCAGAGAGGCTGAGAGCACAGAGGCTCCCCCTCTGAGACTCTCACTTTTAAGATGACAGACTCAAAGTTACTTCTAAGATTTGTTGAATTTATCCCTTTGTCTTCCTCACCTGACCTCTCCTTGTAGTAGATAATGTTAATACAAGTTTTCCAGATTTGCAGTCTCAATGAAGATTCAGAGAACAGAAAATCTCTCTGATCCCCAAGAGAGTAGGTACTGATGATTCCAGAAGGGCTTAAATCCCTTTCAATGTTTCCCATTGCAAATGAAGAATGTACTTAGAGTATACAGAATGTGTTCCCAACCTTTTAGGTTATTATCTTTTATGCACAGCAAGTTTTATTTCCAGTGGGTAGTTTAACAAGATGCAACAACAAAAACAAAGTGACTGCATGAAACTTAACATTATCCTTCACAGGGAGCAAGCCTGATTTCCATAATGTAGAAATGGAAGCTCATTTAAGGAAAATGTTGAATAGAAGCAGAAGCAGGTAGTCTGATGGAAGAAAGCAGCATGCTGTAGAAACAGACCGTCAAGTTACCCCTACATGTGTGTCCCTGATGTGAAAACAAGGGGGGCAGAGTGTGACCTCTGGAACTGTTGCGATTTTAGTTCATCAGTACCGTGGGTCCTTATTTTTCTTCCTTTAGTGTCTCCTGAATGCCTCTGATTGATTTTTGATCAGAGAGTGGCATGGAGTGAGATAAGGAAGGGGATTTAACTCCTCTCTTGATTTCTGCCACTGCTCTAACCCCATACTCAACGGGAGCTGTGGTGGACTATGGATTATAACCAGGATGGGATTACGAGTGAAGGTCCATTATTCTAACTCCTTTATCAATATTGCATAATTTCAACTCTAACTCTTATCTCATGGAGGCTTTGAGAGTCTGTAGAACCCTTGTGAGAACAGTAAGTTATTATTTTTCTTCAACAGGTACAGTGAGATGAAATATTTCTTTCTTACCTGCCTCAGGTGTGCTTCCCAGCATGGGGGACAGGGTGCCTCCCTAGTAGGATGGGCTTTTCTATGTTGGTTACCTGCACTGCAGGATTCTGGGTGTCCTCAGCACCTCCCCCAGTTATCTTTGTGACAAAGAGAAGGATGGGATGGAAGAGGGAGATGCATTTCCTTGCTACTGACTAAAGAGGATCTCCTAAGTTGTTCTGAGAACTTAACAATGTACACTGAAATTGGGGAAAGCAGTGCCTACCCTTCCTTCACTTCTGCCATGAGCATACTGTGGCTTGATTTGTCTGTGGAAGAATGTAAGACCTTATAAGGTACCCAGGCATCTGGGAGTGGGGTAAATTTGACATCAGCCTTCTAGACAAGGGAATGGGTCAGCATCCTGGCAGACAGGCAATAAACTGGGCATGGGCTGGGTTGACAGGTACAAGGAAACTGTCATGGAGCAATGAGGTAAAAGTGAAGGTGTATCCATGCAGGTCAGAAGAAGAGGAGGTCGGGATGATGCATCTCTCTGTAGCATCTCCACTGATGCTAGTGGAAGGCAAATGTTGCCAGGCTTGGGCAGTGGAAAGGAAACATCATGGACAAAGTAATATAGAAAAGAAAACCCTGGAAAGGCATGAGTACCAGGAGCACCCTCCTGCATTAAGTGTGCTGTTAATGACTCGTGCCCCATTCCGTCCCCAAGGCCTCCTGCCACAGAAAAAGTAAGTGCTTAATTTTTAAAAAAGTACTGGAGGAGTAAAGGAAAAATGACCATTAATGCATAGGTAGCTCTATTCTAGGTTCCAATTCTTGCCTGCTTTCCTCTCCTGTTCTCTGTTGGCCCCAATCTGTATCCTGTGGCAGGATGTGCTTTCTTTGATGACCTCCCTCTTGTTTTTAGGATCTCAATATCTTAGATGACCTGTGCTCCCGCTGAACCTCCCTCCTGCTCACTCATTTTTTGAAGCCAATCCACTGCAGGTAACTTCTCTGACCCTCACTTCTCACTCCTTCTAAAGAGAAGACATCAGCATGATTGGTCAGACACAAGAGTGCCAAGCAAACCATGCTCAGCAGACTAGGTGAAGCCACTGGGCATATACAGAGTAAGCATTCTATAGAGAGCGTGCTGATAGTCTAAGCTTTTCCAACACTTACCTCCACCTTCCTTTGTTCCACAAGTATTTATGCAAGTTTTCTATGGGCCAAGGACTATTCCAAGTATTGGTTACACAGTAGGAAAATAAATATAAAATAAAACGAGGTGATCTCTGCCTCTGTGGAGATTATGGTCCAGAGGGAAAGATACACATTAAACCATTAAATTGATTTAAAATTGCTTTTGAACTAAAAAGTGCTGATGGGATTTAACTTAAACTTAACTTAAAATTGCTTTTGAACTGAAAAGGGCTAAAAAGAAAGAAGAAAAAAGATACATGAGAAAAGGCTAATTGCTCCTCTCAAAAACTGTAAGGAAAGAATGTTTGAATGCAGAACAAATGAGCAGGGCTGGTGACAGCTTCGTGATGGGGTCTGTGAAAGTACGTTGGTTTTAAATCAAAATACCAAAGATTCACAACTGTGTGATCTTGGAGATTATTTTACATCTCTGTGACAAGAATGTTTTGCAACAAGTATTTTTCATCAGAAAAAAATGAGAATAGCAATGGTTACTATAAAGTTGTTGTGAAGTTTAAATAGCTTAAAATATAATAAATACATAGTAAAGGGACAAGATATGTTTGTTATTTTTTTTAACAAATTGTATTTTAGATGCTTATTTTATCTTTCAATTTACAAAATAAGCAGGAAGATAATACATAGAATTTTTATGTGTTCTTCACCCAACTTCCTCTAGTAGCAGCATATTACACTAGTATGGCACATTGGTTACAATTCATTAACTTGTTGATATATGAACTTCAGGCCATGCTTTATGCAGGTTTCCATTTTTCCTCAATGTCATTTTCTCTTCCAGAATCTCACACAGGTAACCACATTATTTTCATCTTTCTGAGGAGTTCTGCTTAGAGACATTGCAGAATATCCTTTCTTGGGATTGTTTTTAGTTGTCCTCAGGACTAGACTGGGTTGTGGGTTTGCAGGAAAAAGGCCAAGTAGGTGAAGTCCTATGCTCATCACTCCCTGCACAGGAACATAGTACCAACAGGACTACTCACCTTGATGTTCATCTTGATCTTTTGACTGAATCATTGCTCAGATGGCTTCTTACCTGTACATAGTTCTCCTCCCTGTGTTGTACTTTTTAGAGGAGTGTCTCTATAGGAAGCTCTCACAGAGTGTGAAGCATTTTCCACGTCACTGAGGACAGAATATCTACATGAATTATTTTAAACTCTTTTGCATGGGAGATTTGGTGCCTCCCTTTATTTATTTATTCAATTATTTTATTCAAATCACAGTAGACTCACAGGCAACTCACAGTTTATACCCTGTGATATAATCAAACACTTCTTTAGTTTGTTGTTCAAATTATTTGAGTCTTTTCTTATTTGCTAATACCACAAGAGGCTTCAGGCTCATCTTTTTATTTTCTGACTTAGTCCTCTAAAGTGCCACTTATACAAGAAGCTGTGGTTCCTCTTGCTGAAGAATGCTTTATAAACCAAGATCTTGGTGCTGCTGATGTTCTCCTTGCTATTGCAGCAGTGCTTCCCAGCTTCCTGGCCAATAGATAGGGACATATACAATGTGCACATGAACCTGTGTATATACAAGTATCTATTGATAATGTTGTGGTTTAAGTCTAAAACATTTGGAAGGTGATTGGATCATGGGTTCGCTATCCTCATCAGCAGACTTGCGCATTGATTAGTTCAGCAGGGAATGTGCTGTTAGGAGGTGGGGTCGGAGTAGAAGCCGGTCACTGGGAGTGACTTGGAAGGGTGTGTTCTTCTCACTGACTCCCGCTTTCTCTCTCCACTTCCTGGCTGCCCCGGGAGAGCAGCTGTCCTCCCTCTACTCTTCATCCTCAAGTTTCTACCTTGGAATCAGTGAACTTACGATTGAATCCACTGGAAACAGTGAGTCAAATGAACTTCTCCTCCTACAAGCTGTGAGTATCATGTATTTTGGCCCAGTAATGGCAAAGTGACTGATACATTTCTGTTCATAACCGACTATGTAAGCTAAACATGAGCTCATCCTGAAACCATCAGCTCCAGCCTCACGCACAGGAATCCTTCTTACCTCCTCCCCTACGTGCTTGTGTACTCCTACCTACATGGTAAGACTACTGTCTCCTAGTGACTGCACCTATTAATTGCACCAATAATCGCTCTATTCCGGTATACATATATTTACTTTAGTACTATTCCCTTTATTTTATTAAAAGAAAAACACAGATAAAACGCAAAACATTGTGTAATTAGTTCATTGAACATAAAAGAAATTTCTGGGCAATGGCTTCAATTATTTCAGCAGGGAAGAGACCTTAACTGTAGTTCAGAATGGGGATGAAGGAGTAAGTGGAGACTGCACTGTTTGCTTTCTGTTCACGTGACAAAATACCTGACACCCTCAGCTATGAGGAGCGAAGGTTTACTGGCTCATAGATTTGGACATTGTAGTCCACCACCATGTGGCTCTAGTTGCTATGTCTGTGTCAGCATAGGACACTGTGGTGGAAGTACTTGGAGAGGACACCTCATAGCAAGTCCCCCAAAACGAGCATGCAAACAAAGAGTCAGTCAGGGCAATCCTCCCAAAGATCTAACAATCTACCACAAGGATCTGTTTCCTAAAGATTCTACACCTCCTAATGTTACAGGGCTGGTGAGCAAGCTGTCAATATGCAGGTCTTCAAGAAGCATTAAGATACAAGCTCTAGTAATGCATGGAAATTATTGAACTCTGCCATATGCATTTGAAAAGTAGATAGAGTGGCAACTAGTGATCAGATAGATGGTCATAATTCACAGTAAAACTGACCTCCTGTCATACAGTTTTTCAGATTTTCAGTGTCCATACAAGGAAACCTTGGTTCAGATCTTCATCAAATGGAATATTGTTTGGACCAGAAACTTGCATGTAATTTAGATGAAGTAATTATAATCATAGACTGCAGTTTTGAGAGAGAGAGTGAAGGAAATTAACTGCACCTGTAATATTGATTGTAGATAATTAGTTACTCATAAGTTCAATGATGTGAGGTCTTCCTGGGGTAGTGGAGTGGCCAGAGTCAGGAGAGCCCATGCTGAGAGTGGGCTACTGCAACTCATTTTGAGAGTGAGAGTTGATGGTGATAACAAGCTCCACCTGTGTCCCTGAGAATGGGTAGATACTATCATACAGTAGTGGAAAAGGAAATTGCTATCGAGGAGGTTAAAACTATGGATCCAGGTGTTGAATATTGCACACATAGTGACCCACCAAGAATTATTTTAACAGATGAGGCTAGAAAAGTAGGAAGTGAGCAGATTTTACGCCTTCCGGTGAGCAGAGAAATGAGCCTTGGGTGTCAGGGGACTGTGGCAACCAGAAATGGGGAGTGGGCATGTGGGAGAACCTCAGAAGAAAGGGAGCTTTATAAACAAGATAGGGAAGGACAGCATTCGAGATGCTGACAACTGTGAAATGAGTGAGTGAATCTTAAGTGGATACATGTGCACATGTACACACACACACACACACACACACACACACACACACACACTCAGATATGGGCCCTTCAGAATGAATGCAATCTATAGGGCCTATTTCTACTTTATTAGTTGTTTCTTTCCCATGGATTTTAAGCCTAGCTAGGAAAGTCTAGCTCAGCCGTCTCATCCTCAGACTAAAGTGCAGAGTAGATGGGATGAAAACAACTAGCCCAATAACGCAGTTATAACCTTCTTTGTTTTAGTTGCTGTCTTTGTCACATAGCTGTTGTTTTGACTATGTAATTATTCCACTTAATATTCAACTTTCATAGTAATTTCAGGGATCAATTTCCATTAATAAAGTACAAATGTACACATCTTTGTGTCTCCTTTACAAATAAATTTCCCATTGATCTTTACTTTGTTTTCATACTTTTGCAAGTTTCAAAAGATATTATCTCTTGAATATTCCTTATTCACTTTTGCAGTCATCACAAATTAGCTTTGAATATATTTACACTTTTTAATTTTTCTTTATAGTTTGAAAACAAATTTCCAGTTAGAAAAGGACCAGAATTTTTCCCAGCTAAAAATCCTTTCAGAGTAGAAAGATGATAATGCATAAGTTCATGTGTGATTTCTAGAATTAGCCCACGAATATATTTTTTTCCCTGGGCAAATTGTTACAAAGAAGCCCAGGACCCAGTTCTCACATTGGAACAGCATCTCATTTCATGGCATAGTCCATATAGTAATAGATGCAATTATTCATTGAGCAAAAGGCCCTATTAGCAAATTTAATTTATTCAGATTTAACCTAAGACACAGTCTTCTAGTTGTCTCTGTTTTATAAATGCAGTTGAGAGGCCCAGAGAGAGGTTAACTCACCTCCTCATAGTTACGCTAAGTGAAATAAGCCTGTCATAGGAGGAGAGAAACTGCTCAGTTCCACTATGTGCAGAATCTAAAAGACTGAATGAAAGATATAGAACCAGAGCCTGAACTGGTGGTTATCAGGACCTGAGAGGAGAGGGGAAGAGGAGTTGCTGTTCACAGAGTGTAAAGTGTTATTCACACAGGATGGTTGAGCTCTAGAGATCTGCAGTAAAGCATTGTGCCTATAGATAACAACACCATTGTACATTTAAAACTCTGTTATGAGGCCTGATCTCATATAAGGTATTCTGACTACAACAAAATCTTAAAAACAAGAAAAGGGCTCTCTAAGTGCTCACCTATCAGTGACCTGGTGGAGGTCCCTGGAGGGGTGTGAACACTAAGCCCTTCCCACATGCCTTGCCCTGTACATCTTGTCCTCTGTACTCATCTTAACAGTAAAACGGCAAACATTAAATAAAGCAGCCTCCTGAGTTCTGTGGGCCACTCTAGCAAAGAGTGAAATCTGAGGATGTTTCATGGGAATCCTTATCGTGGCTGGTAAATCAGGAGAACAGGTGACACCCTGGGACTTGGCTTTGGTGTGTGAGGTGGGGTGATCTTTGCGGGCTGAGTCCTTAACCTGAGAGGTTTATATTAACTTTAGTTGGTGCCAGAATTCAGTCAGATTGCAGTACACTCACTTGATATACACTGAGGAATTGTGTGATACATACATCTTGAGAAACTCCAAAGTATATCTGGTTCCAAAAGTGTGTGGTTTTGAGGATACAAAATTGTTAGGTAGTTTCTTTGTTCCTACCATCCAGTAGACAGTTTACAAGACTTTACCAGTGGCAGTAGTCTAGACATAGATTCTGACATTCCTCTACTACTGCCCTGCTCACCATCTCTCCTCTCCACAAAAACAGGACAGGGCCCAGGTCATTGAGCTCCTGGAGTCAGTTATCTACCAGCTGTAGGATAGCCACAGCCTGCATATTTCAATACTTCCATCTCTCTAGGAATGTCTCTGTTCAATGTTGTCTTTTGAACCAAAACCTTCAATAATAGTGACTAGAAAATACAATCAAATCTCATGAAAGGACTAGTTTATTTATCTTTGCATCTTTCCACTTTTTGTATACATCATCCTGTGAAGTAGATGGTAGTATGGTTTTCAATTAAAAGGGAAGAAATTGACTAACAGAAAAGTGAATGTCATGCTTAAGATTATCCATCATTGTACTAAGGTCATTAGAGGAGCAGAATCAATATAAAATGTATGTAATTATGCAAAGGCCTTATTAAGTAGGCTTATGGGACCAGAAGGGGAGGAGTCCAGGTAGCCATCCAGAGAATCTAAGTAGAAGAATCAGATATGGTGCTATGTGTGCTGGAGAGCCAGAAGATTCAGTCATAGACAAAGGTTGAAGGCCTGGACGCTCGTTGCTGAGTCACAGTGTGAGTCTGAAAAAGCTGAAGATTCTGCATGAGGAGATAGAAGGAACTGGAGACCAACATTCAAAGGCAAAGGGAAAGACTGGTGTTCTTTTGAAGGAGAAAACAGGAGACTTCCTTCTTCTTTCCCTTTTTGTTTCACCCAGGCCACAAGCCTACTGGTTGGGGCCACCCACATTCAAGGTGGGTCTTCCCTCCTCAGTTTGCTGCCTACATGTTGGTTATCCACAGATACACCTTTACTAATCTGCTAGATGGTTCTTATTCATGTCCAGTTGACACATCACATAATGATCATAGTCATGACAGAGTGAACCATCAATCAAAGAAGTATAGATGTCTCCATATAGCTTTCATGGCATAGACATACATGACATATGTATGATGTGCATGGTCCCATGACAGATATTGTTTAAAAACTACATTTATTTCTATATCTGCTCCTTTCCCTTACAGTTGACCCTCAAGTTAAAACCAGCCTCACATAGGAACAACTTCAGTTTCAACCTGAATTTTAGGTTTAATTTATGATCAAAGTCTTGAGTTAGGACCCAAATGCTGGCTGCTTGTGTAGTTATACATTAAGACTCAAGATGTCAGAGCCCATCTAAAAAAGTGTGCTTTGGTTCTCATGCTCAACTGAAACCTCTCCTGTGTCTAAGTGAAAGGAGTACTTCCATCAAACGGGGGGCACGTGACTACTCTTGTAAATAGGCAGGGCTGGGTAAGAGCCTAATATGCATGAATGAAGGGAATATAGGGGATTTTAGCAGAAGGACACTGCCTTATCATTTGGGGCTGTTGTAAGAAAATACCACAGCCTTGTGTTTTAAACAACCAAATATTGTTTCACACAGTTCTGGAGTCAGCAATTCCAAGAGCAAGGTGCCACAGTCTTGCTTCTTTTTGTGGTCCTCTGTGTCCTGCAGGTAGTGGCTTGCTTGCTGTGTCCTTACAGGATCTTTCCTCTGTGTGCACACACACGCACACTTACTCACACATGTGCATGTGCACACACATGCACACACACACCTGTTGTTTCTGTTTCCCACATCTCTTCTCTTTATGAGATGGGATCTGTCCTGGCTACTTTTCTCTTATTGCTGAGACAAAATACCCAACACTCAAATTAAAGAGGGAAAGGTTTATTTACCTCACAGTTTGTGGAAGTTTCAGTCCATACTCAGCTGGTTCCAAGGGAGAGTTGCACATGGCAAAGGGCAATAGTTCATGGTGGCAGAAAACAGCAAAAGCACCAAGAACAAAAAGGGAGGAGCAGAGAGAGCAAGCCTCTTTCCCTCCCTTATACCGTATGCAGGCTACCCCACCCCAGGGTAGGTGTAGCACTTACAGCCATAACCCCAGTAGTGGACCATGGATCAATCATAAACTCTAGGACTCCACACCCATGACTGCATAAGGCTTTGTGGGGACACCCAGACACAAACCCTAAGAGGATTAGAGTTCATCCTAAGAGCCTCGTCTCACTTGTCTGCTTTCAGGCTCTATTGCCAAGCACAGTCCCACTTGGAGGTACTGGGTGTCAGTGTCAGTCTATAATCCATTTCTGTCCAGGGTGAACAGGTCCTAAGAATGAGGATGAACAGAAAAGTAAGAGGAAAAAGAAATACAAGACAGACAAAATTCTGGCATCAGGGGGCTTAGAGCCTTTTGGACTGCAGACTTGAATACCACTTTCAGTAACTTTTTATTGACAAAAAACAAAGGAGGTAACTGGGCTAATGGGAGGATATCAACCATTTTAGCAAGAACATCACAACTCAGTTATCATAGGCATGAGACTTGACTAGTTAGCCATGATGTTACCATTCCTTCCGGCATATCACAGCAAAGGATTAAGTGTTGACCCCAGGGCTTACAATGCTTTTCCTAGACTTCCTGAAGAACCCAACAATCACGGCTTGGTCAGGCCTGAGGCAATACATTGAAAGAGTAACTAAAGAATGTCCTTCTCCACATGTCAGTATCTCCAAACAATTCAGTGTATAATAAGGTACCAAGGGCAGACATATTATAGAGTGCTAAAGTGGACCTTTACCAGCTACTGGCGTGTTTTGCCATTTTCCCTGTAAGGACACTTCTACAGCCCCTTCCCTGACTTTCATCTCTCATGTGCTCACACTGCACCTGTTCCCTTGGTTTATAATCATCATGCATTTTTGCTCCAGTCAAGATGTTTGTCTTTCCATTTCTTCTGTGAGGCTTCCATTCTTGCCACTACTTATTCAATGAATAAGTGCTGGGAGCTTGTCTATGCACCTTCCTGTCCAGATCTGGCAGGAAGGGTTATAGCACAGAGCCAAAGTTCAAACTTAGCTCTTGTCTTGACTGAGTTTGCACTCTGCCAAGTGGATGTAATCCTTAAACAAGTAACCACTGTTCAAAAACTACTAATATTAGCTTGTAATGAGTCATATGAAAGACAATATATGCTGTAGTTACTAGGCAGGGGCTGTTCCTTGATGAGTGAGTGCAGGAAACAAGTCTGGAATGCCACTGAGTGGGTATTTGAGGGATGAGGAAGGTATGGCTGTAAGGTTTGAGTAGGAAGTGTAAGCATCCCAGGTATGCAAGCACTGGTGTGTCTGAAAATTTGGAAGAGGCTACATGATACTAGAGACCAAGAGGGAGGGGAGAGAGGGAGAAGGTGGGATTAGGGGTGGCAACATAGGAGGCCTTAGGGCCACCAGGGTATGGTAGCTTCTGAGGGAATGTGCTCAGGATTTACATAGTGAGGTGGTGTCACTGGGTCTTAGTTTTCTTGGCAGATCCCTGACCACTCTGTGGAGAATGCAGTCTTATCAAAAAGAGTAGCTGCTGGACGACAACTGAGGATGCTGCTGTACCTCAGGAGACAGGCAGGTGCTAGGACCTGAGGGTGACAGCAAGTGGAGACAATCAGACACACTCCAGATTATCTCTGGAGAAGAAACTGGGGATGTGTGGGTTGAATAGGGAATTTAAGGTGGAAAAACCAGAAAGGCACAACTAAGGGTGCATTGGCTTTTAGCAAATCAGAGTGCCATTTTGTGGGAAGGAGAAACTTGGGCACATTTGGAAGGAGCATTTTATTGGAGAGGAGAGTCTGTGCTTCCTCTTGCATCTCCTCTTTTCTAATCTCATATGAAGACTAATGTCCTCTAAATTTACACAACGATTGACAGGGAAAGTGCCCAGGATATTGGTATTGCTACATTCTCAAATTAAAAAAAAAAAAAGCAGCTGTCCTATTTATGTGTATTCTCTCATGGTGGTGGGGGTTCAAATGTCTAGTGCAGAATAGGAGACAGATCTAGAGTTAATGATCCTAGCTGAGGGCCAGTTGCTTGGGAGTAAGAACACTATAGTGAAATCTGTCTATGGCAATATTCAGTTCCAGGGCCTGAGACACTCTGTACATGGAGAGTTAGACTTGACTACATGGCTTTCAGAGAGAGGACCTGGACTGACTTTTAGGAATGGAATAGCCCTGATGTCAGGAAAGGCAGACTCTGGTATCAACTCTTCATTTGGGTTTAGAAACTAAATTTAAGAAAGGCAGGAGCTGCCTTTTGTTTTTCTCTGTGGTTTCTAGAATTGGTAATAATGTAGCAGCTGCAGAACTAACAGCAGCTCCTAAACCCCAGTGGAAACTTTGGGAGGAGGAGAAGGTATTAGGACACTGGCCTCATCTGCTCTCCTTGCTTTCCAGCTTGTTTCTGGGATATTCTGTGTGTGTGGGGGGGGGAGGGGCTTTTACAACATTCTCCATACTATTATATGCAAGGCTGTCAACACTAGTCAGTTGCTGAATCAAAGGCCGCAAAGTTTACACATATAAAACATCTCCAAATGTCAAATGGCAATTCTTGTCTCATCAGCTGGGCATTGATGTTTCAAGAGAGAACCTAGGGTTGTTTTTTTTAAAATTTTTTTATTTTAAAGACAAAAGAATGGTGGCACATAAACCAGAATAACACAAAAACAACAGGAAATACAAAATTATAGAGAAGACAGCAGGGAATTAGCCCTGGATGCTGTATTACATAATATTATCTTCGTTTTAGTTAACACCAAAACAATAAAGAAAAACAAAATTATAGAGAAGATAGGGAATTAACACTGGATGCTGTATTACATGATGTTATCTTCACATTTGTTGCTCAGTTATACAGATGATGGCTCATTTGATTAATCAGTTTTCTCTACCCTCATCTCCGTTGTTCTACCACCCAATCAGTCATCTTCCATCTGATAATAACTGTACTTTTTGGTTTATTTACTCCCTTGGGCTCTCACTTTGTGAAGAGACATGGCTACTTCAAATTATTCTGTGTAACAAATATGATATACACAAATTGCTATGGCAGGAGGTGGAAAAGCACCCATGCTCAAAGACAGTACATAGGTAGGGAACCAGGTTCACTATGGTCAAGACTCATTGACAAGCCCTCAAGGCCATCAGTCCGGTCGAGTTGGCAGGGTTACCCAGCAAGCTGCCAGGCTTCGCCTCAATACAGGATGTCCACAAGCCCGGTCGAGTTCTCAGGGTTGCCCCCAGCAGACCGCTGGCCTCTGCCTAGGGCTATTTTTCATCTTGGAATGTTCATAAAGTCATAAACTCCTTTAATTTAAAGGCATTCCACAGAACAACTACTCTTAAGCGTAGGTGAGGGCTATCTTAGCAAAAGTACCAAGCAAATTCAGAAAGAACATAAAGTGCAAGGTTAATTTACAAAAACATTGGAGTTTTACATGCTAGCACTAACAAAAAGCAAAGCCATGAATTTAAAAATATAGAGTGGTGGTAAAAATATGTAAATATAATAAATAATATACATATCTATTTACAGTTATATATTCTGCCTGATGGAAATTGAAGGAGACTAAATGAATAGAGAGACATACCATACTTAGGGCCATAAGATTCAATACTGTGAAAGTGTCAACTTTCTTTAACTTGATCCAAATATTCACACTATTTCAATAAAAATTAAAGTCCATTATAGATGTTGATTAGCTAACTCTAAAATACATACAGAAATTTAAACAAACTAGGGTAGCCAAAGCAAAACTCTACCTCCATCTTTCTAAGGCCCTCATTGGGCCTGACATTTAAACTGATACAAAATAGACTAGCAATTCATCATACAAGCTGTGGGTGGCACAGGAGCCATCAGAAGGAAATGCAGACCTAAAAACATAGAGCCATACACTTAAACCCTGAATTTGACAGAGTAAGAAGCTGTAAAGTAGAAATTTAATTAGGGAAAGAAGCTTAGAAGATAAAAGTTATTTTTAACAAAGTCTGCAGAGAATCACAGAATTCTCTTGGTTTCTTGTCCCAAGGACATGGATGTTGTTGAGTCAGGTGGGAATTTCATCTTTCATTTTATTTTATTTTATTTATTTATTTTTTTTTTTTGGTGGTACTGGGGATTGAACTCAGGACCTTGTGCTTGCCAGGCAGGCACTTATTCCACTGAGCTATATCCCTAGCCCTCATCTTTCATTTTAAAGAAACAACATGAAGTGCAAAGTGATCTAATACTGTCAGGATTTTTTTAAGTGTCTTTATCTTAAACAGTTAATATGTTTTAACTCTTTCATTGGGATTAGACTATTTAATATCAATATCTATAAAACTGCATGAGTCATTTTTCGCTAAGAGTTTGTAAGAGGTTTGAGTGTGTAATCAGCTGGCTCCAAGGCAGGGCAGCATGGGAGAGGAAATGCTGCTGTTCTCATGGGGATCAAAGAAGCAGAGAGTCCAGGCAGGAGCCACGGAGGAAGATACCCCTTCAGGATCACTCCCACAGTCACCTGTTTCTTCCCACCAGACACCAACTCCCACGAGTCAGTTTTAGCACTCATAACCCAATCACCTGCCAAGCACAGGAGACTTTGGGAGCCATCCTAAATATAAACTATGACATCTTGTCTCCATCCCCAAAAGACTCATGTGCTTCTCTTTATGCAAAATGCATTTAGTCCATGTCTAAGAGTCAAAAAATTCCTGACAGTCTAGCACAGCTAAAAGTCCAAGTCCAAAGTCTCCTCAGAGACTGAAGCACACTCTTAGCTATGAGCCCCTGTAAAAATCAAAAGGAAAGTAAAACACTTTCAATATTCCTTGGCACAGAATAAACATTCCCATTCCAAACAGAAGGAGGAAGGATTGTGAGCCAAGCAAGACTGGTACTCACAAGGGCAAACATTAAATCCTGGGCCTCTGTGCCAGGCACCTGGCCAGGTTATGGTTATATGCAAGCTCTAAGGGCCTCAAGCAACTCTGCCCAGATGGCTTGACTTTGCTGGTGGCTGTGGCCTGCTGTATCCCTGGCTTCTCCTTCCTGGGATTTCCAGTGCACTTTGGCCTCATTTGCAGCTTCATGCACTGCCCTCTCGAAAGCACACTGAAGATTCTTCTGAAATGTGGGTAGAAATATCTCTGAAGCACAGCTCTTGCATTCTGTAAGCCTGTAAAACCATGACTACGTGCATGATGCCAGACTGCCCAAGGCTCCTTCAGTAGCCACACCGTTTTGCACCATGCCTGCTGTGGCCTTGACAGCTTGGATGATTGAGCACTGTGAACTGAATCCCTGGAAACAAATTCCCTAGGCAGTCATTATCAAGCACATTATCCTGGGGCTCTCATTTAAAAGCAAAAATCTTTTAGTTTTATAATTTTGAGCCTGTGAAGGGGGAGACTTGCTTGTTCCTGTGATACCCTCAAGCCATCTTTCCTATTACCTTGGCTTATTTTCAGTGTTAATCTTTTCAGCATCCATGCTCTTCTCTGCTTCAACTTTGCTGGTCCTTCTTTTGTGAAAAAAACTGAAAACATTTGAAAATAACTTAGCTGTGCCAGTTGCTCTGGATTCTCATAAATCTGGATAAAAGTCACCAATATTCATGCTGCAGCTTTAACACTGGGCTGCCTTGAAATTTCCATCTTCAGATTAATTTGTCCATGACTTCTATCTCAGTCTCCTGCAAAGTCTCAGCACAGGAGCAAAATGAAGACAAATGTTCTGCAAGAGCATAACACACATGGCCTGGAATCCAACTGCTAATGAAGTGAAGTCCTCATTCTCAACTGAAACCTCAGAAACCTGGTTTTTGCTGTTTATAAGCATTCTGATCTTCTGAGCTCTGACCAGAATCTTCCATCAAGCTTGGCTTTCAACATTCTTAGGCATCCCTAGCCAGCATCTCCAAACATTTCCAAACTCCTTAGAGGAACCACATGGCCTAATAGCATCACAGTAATGGCCACACTTGCTGGGTACAAAAACCTGTCTTAGCCACCTTTTACATTCCTGGGACCAAACACCCAACACTCACAATCTGGAGGAGTTTTATCTGTGCTCACAGTTTCTAGAGGTTTCAGCCCATCATCGGCTAACTCCAAGAAGAGTAGCATGGCAGAGGAGAATGGCAGAGGAAAAGCTGATCAACTCAGGGTCACCACATGGTGACCAGAAAGTTAAGAGAGTGAAGGGAGGGGCCAGAAATAGAGATACCCTTCCAGGTCTCTCTCACAGTGACCTGCCTCTTCCATCCAGATATCACACCAGCAGCAATTCAGCTACAGTGTCCTTCCTCACAATTCACCTTCCAAACATATCAGGTTTGGGGAGCTATTTTAGATCCAAACTATAACATACAACTAGCTATGGAAGCATAGTTCTGAGGAAGGAATATGCATACAGATCATTTAAACAGGAAAGAAATACAATAATCTACATGTATTTGGCCTGTAGCTACAACATACCTAACTATTCATATGAAATGGATCCTAGCTCTAAATAAAATGTTAAAACCAAACAACCCTAGAGGAAATAAAGATAAATAATTTTGAGACTTAGTATATCAAAAACTATAAAATAGGCTTTTGATAACTTGATAAACTTTTATAAAACATTTCCTATTTTAAAGTTAATAAAAAAATGAAAAGGCCAAATCACAATATAATGAAAACAAGATTCATAATACATACATTTGACAAGGCTTTGTCATAAGGAAAATACTTGCAACTCAGTATTAAGAATAATCTAAAGCAACATGAACAACAGATTTCAAAGATACTTCTCAAAGAATTTATGTAAATAGGAAATATGCACAAGAAAAAATACCCAACAGTATCAATCATCAAGAGGGTATAAAATTGGAGCCATGATAAAATATTAATAAGCTACCACTGAAATGGTCAATATTGGTAAGGATATGAACTACCTGGAAGGCAGCTATGCTCACCACTATACCACCAATGCAATATGAACTATCTGGATTCTCATACATATATAGGAGAAATGTAGACTGATACAACTACATTGGAAAACAATGTATCCATTCAATAAAATATTAAATATAACTTGCCATACAGATTAGCCTTTCTATTTCCAGATATTTTTAAAGAAATGACAAATACAAAGCAGGTATTTATAAATTAATATCCTTAGCACCCTTGTTCACAATACCTCCAAACCAGGGGCATCCCAGTAGGTAGCCATTCAAAAAATGGATGGATAGAGGAAGTATCCACCAGATCCAATCCAGGTCAGTCTTGAATTGAACAGAGGCACTGCTTTGCAACCAGGATCAAGTTCAAGAACACTTAACCACAAAAGATACACAAATTGTATGATTCCATGTATGTAACAGGAAACTTAATCTACAGTGACAGAATCAGATGAGTGGCTGCCTGGGGCCTGAGAGGGAGGGAGAAATGAGTGGTAGTGATGGGCTGCAGAGCATCACTGTGTAGCAACAGAAATATTTTGCTAATTGTGTAGGTGGTGTCCAGGGTTAATTCATTCAACTGTACCCATTAAAATGAATGCAGATAATAGTTAGTCTGTCATAGCTTACTGTATTAGATTAGAGCAAAAAAAGGAAACATAATTTGTAAGGCTATGAGTTAAATATGATAGGAATAAAGAGGCCCAGGTACAGTGATTCACAAGTGATGTTCAATAAATGGAAATAATTGTTAAAACTTTAAACATGAAAATTAAAAGTAAACAAACCTGTGATGAGGTCTATTGTATAATATTAAGTGCAGGAAAGATTGGAGTAAGATCAAAAAAGAAAAATATAGTATATTTATGAAAAACAAGTGCTATGAATATATGCATACATTTTTTCTTATATTAAAATTGACAGGACTAATTACATTTTAAAATATATGTACCTAAGTATATGGAGGAAACAAAAGGTAAAAGCTAGATTTTTAAAATTATACCTGATATTTTAGATTTGACTTTTGGAATAATATCTTTTTTATATAATTTTACAAATTTCAGATTTAGAATGCAACTTGAAAAATTCAAAATCAATTGTTAAAATTTGAATCTAAATCTTCATGTAATTGGTAGCATATCCTCAATAGGACAAAGTACTGAGTTAAAATAGGTTGCTTTATGTCTGTCATTAAGGGTATATTGCAAAGACAAAAACGACTTGGAACATAACTAAAAACTCAACTGGCATATTTTGTAGGTCATAATTTTATTCATATATAACTATTTTAATATAGCCTAGGTCAAGCAAATGATATATTTCGTTGATATCACTGAGGACTGGGAATGTTTGGCACAAAGAAGATATAGATTCAAGGTGGATGAGATCAAGTGCAATTTAAGTGGAAATTATTAGCATGAACTCCTGATGTATTTGATCTTTAACATTTATGTATCATCTAGTTGTGATCACTAGAAAAACCTAGAGACCAGAAGAAATGAGTATCATCAAAACAACACTGTTAAAACAACTGAGATAAATGTTTAATTTCAAGTCTGCAAATATTCAAAGAGAGTTTGAAATACCTTGTCAAAGCGAATAATAAGGAGGCTATCAGTGACTATGAAAGATTTGTCAGAGGGCTTCTGGAACCACCCTGAGGAGAGATCTCTGGGCGGTAATGAGATAGATAATGTAAGCACCAATAAGCCCCCTGGATTGACATACATCAGCTATGTTTAAATCCATGAGTGCTTAAAAGTACTAAACAAACTAAAAAGTACATCATGACCTTTGAAAGATGTTATTGGACAAATTCAAAATTGTACTGATTCTCCAGCAATCATGAAGAAACATTATTTTGAAGAGAAAACATTAATTTTGCCATGACACATCCTGGGGCCTGAGTACAGTGTTTCAGTTATTTTGGCCCCCAAAAAGGGCAAATTCTTACTGTTATTATTAAGGACCTAATGTCTGGGATGACTTTTAGCGATCACTGCTTGTCAGAGGCTTCAGCTTTCACCTCCTGGCTACTTGTACCCTTAGGGTCTTTTCCTTCTGACTTCGTGCTAGCTCTCTCAGGCTGGGAACGACTATGGCCTTCTTTCTCATTTAATGTCTTTTCCCCTGAAATGTCCTGGCAAAGCAGGCTGGTTTCACTGATATCTCTAGACCTTCTCTAACTGACTCCTCAGCTTCTACAAAGGTCAGGAAAGCCCCGTTGTTGAGTCCCTGACAGGGTGGGGTAAAGGGCCTCAGAGGGGAGTTAGCTCCTTCTTTGCAAGTTTTTCTTTGACCTAAACATTTTTAAGAGTAATCTGATACTCATTTGTCATGTATTTGTTCAGACATCTACTCTATAAATATGCATTTCATGATTGCTATTTGCCAAACACCATTCTATTTTTTTTTTTTTTTTTTTTGCTGTACTAGGGATCGAACTCAGGACCTTGTGCTTGCCAGGCAAGCACTTATTCCACTGAGCGATATCCCCAGCCCCCAAGCACCATTCTAAATGTTCAAATAACAACATGAGGAATAAAAAGTGGAAATAATAAAATCAACTGCTTCCTTTTGGTTAACACAATAGAGCTTAAGGAACTCACATGTGAACAATCATTTCTTGCTCAAAACAACATCATGCAGTATTATTAACCTCTCCTTTGCAAGATCAGAAGGTGGAGCCCATATTTGGATAGGCAGTCCCTGTCACTGGCGGGCATGTCTCTCCAACCAAAGCCAGCTGACCCTTGCTGTGCTGCCTAGAAACAGCAGGTAGTCGTGGACACTTGCATTCCCACTGGAGTTATTTCCAACAGCCTAAATGATCTCTTTTGTATGATGAATCAATCATCAGGGAAAACTAAAAAGCGCTTTGCCTCCCTCTGTCCAACTTATTCCCTCTGTCTTGGTTACTCTTCTCCCATTGCTGAGACAAAATACCCAATGCCCCAAATTAAGGAAGGAAAGGTTTATTTAGCCTACAGTTTGCGGAGGTTTCAGTCCATACTTGGTTGGCTCTGAGGCAGAGTGGCACATGGCAGAGGGCTACTGCTCATGGTGGCAGAAAATAGCAAAGCAACAAGAACAAAAGGGGGGGCTAGGGATCTAGCTCAGTGGTATAAGCACCTGCCTGGTAAGTGCAAAGTCCTGAGTTCAATTCTCCATACCAAAAAAAAAAAAAAAAAAAGAAAGGAGGAGTGTCAAAGAAGAGCAAGCCTCTTTCCCTCCCTTATATTGTAAGAGGGCTACCCCCACCCAGGGGGTGTGTAGCATTCACGTAATCTCCAAGCCCTCCTGTTGCACAGGCTCAGGTTGAATACAAAATAAGGACCCTGGCCCCCTGCTCAGTGACTCATTTAACCTTCTAAACTTCTAACATTGACAAAATGAACAACATCCTAGAGCAGGAAGGGTATGTTCTTTTCACACCAGGATATAGAACTGCTGAGTTACTTACTTAAACTTCTAGACTTCTCAAGATGACACAATGTATGAACCATAACAACCTCTTTTGCTCTGGCTACACCCTACCTATCTAATGCTGACCATCTGCTTTTAAAAATACCAGAGCTCTTCACTCAGCTGGGCAGCTGAGCACAGAGGAACCTGCAGACATTACACAGTCCATCAGAGAAACTCCACAGATTTCCCTTCAGATCTTCCCCTTCTTCCTACGGGTGTTCTGTGTGAGGTCCTGTTGGAGGTCCTCTCACCCCATAGTCAGAGAAGCCACTTGGCCTGACATTGGTGGAAATGCAAATGCAAATGCAAACGCAAACGCAAATGAGGAAAGGCCTGCCTGTGGGAAAGGGCCAGGGTCCAGCAGCTCAGCTGGCAGCAGTCAGGAGCAGGGCTAAGCCTGGAGACTTCAGTCAGCATGGGATAAGAGTGTTGATGGGAGGGAGGGTGCTAGGCTTTTGAGCAATGCTTCAATTGGGAAAACAGGGCCCTCCCTGAGACACCAAACAGAAAAGCATTAAAACCAAAGGAAAATATGCAATTCTGCCCCCGCCACTCTTCCTCTATACTCATGCAACTATGAGATGGTGAAACGGAGATGGTAGTAGACATTTGGCACAGGAAAACTCCCTTTTCTGATAACAGCTCTCAAAATGGTCCTTCAGGGAAACTCACAGGCTTCTCTATTTTGCCAGTCAGCTGGTTTCCTAAATAGTAGAAGGTCTCCTCAGTACTGACACTTCCCATTACTATGTAGACCAACACATTTTCCCAGGCCAAATCTACTCTGTGCTAAGTGTATGGGAAAGTGCCCTGCTGTGCATGTCCTCACTCAGATCCCAGGCCTCTTTACTGCAGAGTGGTCAGAAGGCCATGCTGCCCTCTCCTCCTACTGCATGCTATTTGAATTTCCTGGTGTGATAAAGCAAGGGCTGGGACAGAACACATTTCTAAGACCAAAGCAGCATCACAAGCCTGAGGAAGCCCAGAAATTTCCACTTCATGTTGCTGCCAACGTTTTCGTGCATGTCTTCATCCTAGACTTCTGTTCTGGACCTATTTAAAGATGCACTCTCCTAAACCTGCCCTTTCCTTAGGAAGAAAATGTTCAGATGGGGAAAGAAACAACAGAAGGGAAAAGGGGAAAGGAGGGAAAAAGGTAAAAGTAGAGAATAGAAGGATAAAACAAGATAAGAGAGGGAAGAGAGGTTGAAGGGAGGAAAAACAAATCAACATGTATCATGGTATCATGTACAGATACAAATTCCCTATGATGAATGTGATCACTGTGTATATATAATCTCATCCCTCCCCTTTTGTCAGGCATAAATTTTCTACCAGTAAAATTAATAAACCTTCTCCTTTCCATCCAGGAAAATGTACTCAGTACTAGGAAAGCATTTAACATCATAAAATCTTGGTCCATTTGGACAATGGTCAGGGAAATATGGCCCAAATGAGGAGCTGGCTTGAACCATGTACATCTGTGAACTATTTTCCACAGTAGGGTCATAGGGAGAGAAGCCCTGACCTCTAGCCCTGATAATTACATTCTTTATGCACCTGATGCAGACACCTATCTGGTTTGTATTCTTTGTACACACCAATTTGAGTGCACTCACCATCTTGATTTCCTGGTGAGAAACTTGAGGAGAATCATCTCAGCATTTAATCCCCCAGCACACTGGCTTCTCTGCCCGACTTCCATTCTGCTGACCTCCATTCCTCCCTGCAGTTCCCTAGCCTTTGAGGGTGCAGGAACTCAGTTTATACTAGCATGAGCAGTGGATACAGGAAGAAGGAGTCTCTAGCAGGGTCAGCACCAACCTTTCTGAAGAACGTGCAGACTTCTTAGCAAGGGTTAGTGTATCACATGGAGCTAAGGAAATGAGGGTTCAGATTATATGAGAGAGCCATGGCCTTGCATTTTCAGAAAGAAAAGTCTGGAGACAAGACATAAAATCTTGAATATTAGCAAAGAAACAGATTGGAGAAGGGATGTAAAAGGTGACAGGAGTCTGCAGGAATTACCCACTGAGACCATCCAAGAAAAATACATTTAATTTTTAAAAGGATTCTTTTTCTACTGTACTGGGGATTGAACTCAAGACCTTGCACTTGTGAGGCAGGCGCTTATTCCACTGAGCTATATCCCCAGTCCCCTTAATTTTTAAAAGGAGTTCTAGCATTTCAGATAACTACAACTACATTTACGTAATTAGTATAAAACACATATATGAAAGTATTTTATTTACACAAAATGCACATTTGTTCATGTCACTAGAAACTAAGCAAATGATACCATCACCCTTTGAGGGGGAAACTGAGGCCAGTATGTCCACACTGGGGGCCCTCCTCAGTCTCTATCACATGCTCACAGTGGGCTCTTAGGAAGGACAGTCTTCTCTTGAAAAGTGAAAGAGCACCCTTTCCTTACCTGGGGACATTGAGCACAGGCTCCTCACACGGTCCAGATTATACAATCTCATTCCTCCCCTTTTGTCAGGCATAAATTTTCTATTCCAGTTGTCATTTATACCAGTGAATGCTAGTTTGTCAAAAAAAATACCATCTTATCTTACAAAACACACTTCAGCTGAGAACTCTGAGCACTCTGACACTTTGTTTGCATAATAAACTGCCCACAACTATGAGACTCTCACAAAGGGGATGTTCAGAAGGTATCTTAAACAAGTGAATAGGTAACAATACCAGGGCAATTATTGTGGCCACCAACAATGTCACTTTAGCTCCAGCTGCATAAATAGCTTTTAAGGTTATTTTGGAACTGGAGGTTCAGGCTGGGGAGAAGGGCCTTACCAGCCAGAGAGTCTGCCTGCTAGAGTACTGGGGACTCAGGCTGGATCCAGACACACCTTCCTTCAGCCCTGGCTCTACACTTACCAGGTTTATGGTCATATTACCAAGGTGATGTGGGGTGCTAACAGAGCCAGGTTCTTCTGAAGAAATAATTGGTCAATATAAGTACAAATGTAGCAAAGTTTTACATTTATTAAAGATATTAACAGAAGGAAAAGAAGTATGCCCTGCAGAATGAGTGCAGGCCAATTAAAAGCAGGAAAACACACACACATACTGCAGGATGAGGACATGGCCACTGAATAAGCTTATGGTGGCCACAGGTTAATGGCCACCATCTTTTGTGTCCTATTGCCAAATCCAGACCATCCTGTCAAAAACCTGCTGGATATTATCCCAGAAGAACTGAAGGTAGCATTCTTCAATTGGTCCCAGGTGCGAGGCTGGGCGACTGATGGGTGATGCCCACTTGCCCAGCCTGCTGGGTACTCCATAATCTTCTGCTTCAGTTGAGTAGGGGCTTTAAGATTTTCTCATCTGCAAGAGGAAGGAAAGATACCCTCTTTGTAGGGTCAATTTGAAGACCTGAGTTAGTTTGCAATCTAACAATGGGTTGCCTGGAGCAGAAAGCCCCCTTCAGATGAACATGCATCCTTATGACAAGACATCCACAAGAGGGAGATAGTGTCAGATTTTCTTTTGTTAGGAATGGCCTGAATCAGAGCCATGACCCCACCCTGCTCTCATACCTGCAGGAAGATGGCCAAGCAACTTCTTGCCAGGAACCTTGAACCTGAGTATGAGTTCCCTCCCATTTAGTGACACACTGGTTCTGACTTTATGTAACAGTACCACCCAGCTGAAGAGTGAGCAGCTTGGTCACTGTGAAGAGAAGGCCAACTTCACCATAAGCCACCATGAGTGAACACACACTTTGGAACCAAGTTCCTTGTAAGTCAGCTAAGACCTAGTGACAGAGAGTTTAGTCACAGGAATTTTTAGAAAAAATAAAGTATGCATTGTTTGACCCAGAAGTAGATAACTGGGTAAGGGTCATAGGAGAGTGAGAAGGGGCACAGGTCTGTACCAGTCACTAAACCTGAAAGGAATTTTAAGAGGACAACTGTCTCTATACATTTCTTTCTTTCATTTTTCTCCTGTGGTCACCTCAATCACTCACTGGAAAAAAGTTGATTTTGGGTGTATAATTTCTCTCCATTGAGGAAATTAGTCATTAACAACCATTAATAATAATAGAAGATCCTAAATAGTACACCAAAAAAAAAAATCCTAAGAGAATTCAGCGAAGGGCTGGGGATATAGCTCAGTGGAATAAGCGCCTGCCTAGCAAGCGCAGGGTCCTGAGTTCAATCCCCAGTACCGCAAAAAAAAAAAAAAAAAAAAAGAGAATTCAGCGAAGTTGTAAGATACAGAATCAACAATCACAGTCACTGGTTAACAATGTTACAATGTTCACTGTAGCCAGGACAGAGGAAGTCCCAGGACCAAAGAAGGTGGAGGTTTGTCCTTAAGATCATTGTGTGCCAGTCCATTGAAAGTGCCTTTCCAAGTGACAGAGTCACTGTGGATAAGCTACAGGGCAGATGGCACCCAGGGAGAGCTTTAGATTCCCTGACCAGCAATGCCCAGCTTTCCCCAGGCCTGGCAGTGATATGGAAAGGGGTGGAAGAGGAAGGGGAAACACCACTATTCCAGAGATGTATGAAATATAATCATCTGATTCTCACAACAAGCTTTGGAGGTGGCCTGAACATGAGAGAAGACAAGACTCAGGTAAGTTAAATGACTTGTCCAAGATCACCTGCAAGCAAGTATTTCAAGCAAGTATTCAAACTAGAGGACCCCATACACCCTGCTCATCCTCAGTTTCTGGGCCTTGCTGATCCTTCCCTGAGCTCCCTTAGCTCTTATGTGCCACCATGTCACAGGTGTCTCATTTCTGCTACCTGGACCTGAATCTCCTTAAGGACAGTGACAAGATCATAAGTGTCTTGAGAAATGGCCCTCTACATGCTGACACCATCTTGATTTTATAAGGTGCACCTCCCAAGCTGCTCTTGAGGGCACCAGTGAAGGGAGACTCAGGGCGACAAAGCCAGGCTTTAGGGTTTGCTGGGTGGTGGGGAATCTGAACCTGGGCTTGGCCTTCCTCTCCTGGACAAGAGAGGCTACCTTCCATCCCACTCGTGCAGGTTTCTGTGGCTCAGGCCTAGTTTTTCAAAGATGCTGGTTGAGGGAAAATAGAAAAGCAAGGTAGCATCAGAAAGTGGGGAAGAAAGAAGCAAGTGGCAGCCAGGTATCAGGTAAGAAGAGCCTGTGGCAGGATCTAGAAAGCTGCTGGGAACTAGGCAGTGTGGTCCCTGCCTCAAGCTCAGGGTGAAGTCCCCACACTTCACTCATTCCATCAAGTGAAACTGGGGTAGAATGGAAACACCCCAGCCATAGGCTTACAATAGGCAGGATGCCTTCAGGTTCTTGGAGATTACAGGAGCATCCTGCTGTACACACTTCCCTGACCAATGGGCAAGAGCCTGTGATGTATGCTCCTGCTGTATCATGACCACTGAGGAGTATGCACCTTAACTGCTTCAGAGTGCCTGAGGGTAACCTATGGTCATTACAATATCACTAACTTCCTGGTTGTAATCCCCCTGCTGGGCTATGGAAGACGTGCTGGCTGGGTCTAGGCCCATATAATTATGAAATCTTTCCTTTCCTCTCGTGAGGGTAGAGACTCACAGTCGACTGGAAAGAACCCCTGCTAGTTACCAACCCTGACCACTCCTTAAATTCTAGGGAAACAAAAGAGAAGTCAACCCTAAGGCTTGCTGCATCTGTTGCCCCTGGGCTGCTCCTGCATCTTTTCTTGAGCATATACTTTTATTTATTTATTTATTTATTTAATTTTATTTTATTTATTTATTTATTTATTTTTACTTTAAAGACAAAAGAATGGAGACATATGAACCAGAAAAGCCATAAACAATACAGAAACTACAAAGTTATACAGAATATAGTAGGGAATTAGAACTGGATGTTGTATTACATAGTTATCTTCACATTAGTTAACACAAAAACATTAAAGGAAATACCAAATTATAGATAAAATAGTAGGGAATTTGCACTGGATGCTGTATAATATAAAGTTATCTTCATTTCTGCTAATACAAAAACGACTGAGGAAATACAGAATTATAGAGAAGATAGAAGGTAATTAGCTCTGGATGCTGTCCTACATAATGTTACCTTCATCTTTGTTACTCAGGTTACACAGATGATGGCCCTTTTGATCAGTTCGTTTTTTCTCCTCCCTCATCTCCGTTGCCCTACCACTCAATCAGTTATCTTCCCTGTGATAATAACTGTACTCCTGGGTTTATCTATATCCTTGGACTCTCACCTTGGGAAGAG